>DWAJ01000447.1:0-32929 GCA_018238005.1 Eurema mandarina
TCATTATATCGGTAGACCTCGTATCGGCTACTTTAGTTGTAAATTAGAATTATAAGTTAGTTAATAAATATATTTTAATAATTCTCTTGGTTTTTTTTGGAACCTCGAGGTGAAACCTACTTAATTAGCGCGTTCAAACAAACAAACAAACAAACAAACAAACAAACAAACAAACAAACAAACAAACAAACTCTTCAGCTTTATATATTAGTATAGATATAGATATAGATTTTCAGGACTTTTATACACAGCGCCATCTAGTTGCAAGCTAAGCAGAAGCTTGTGTTATGGCAACTAGATAACGGAATAAATTACATATAGATACTTTTCTTTTTTTGTAAATACATACATACAATACATAGCAACACCAAGACCCCAGAAAAATACAAATGTAAATTACAAATATATTTTTCCGGTGTGGGAATCGAACCCACGACCCTTCGCGCAGAAAGCAGTTGTGCTACCACTGCGCCAAGCGGTCGTCTTATTACTTAATTCATAGTGTATTGTTTATCAATAAATACATAATATACCATACTAAATGTTTTATGGGTTAGGTTTAAAAAAATCTTTGCGTGGTAGAGCTAGCTTATACTTTGCTCTTGAATTATTGTAACTTAGAATAATAATTTAAATTATTACACAGATTTTTATACAGTTTTTTTTTCAAATAGAGTGATTAAAGACGCCGCTAAGGGTAGTAGTGTTATCATGATGACTACAATCATAATAACATACTAGCTGCATTCCGCGGTTTTACCCGCGTAGTTCCCCTTCCCGGAATACATCCAGGATATGAAGTATCCTATATGTTAATCCAAGTTATCATCTATCTACATACCTAATTTCAACTAAATTGGTCCGATTTTGCGTTAAAGAATAACAAACATACATTCATACATAAATTCCCAGAAACTTTCACATTTATAATATTAGTAGGACATATATGACATACTAGCTGTTGCTCGCGACTTCGTCCCCGTCGGATCTATTTCTATTATTATGTTATAGTGAGTCAATCTTAGAAGATAGACATATACTGTCGCGCACTTTTTTTTTAGATCATTTAAAGAGGAATAATTCTTTCATAAATATTATTTTTGTATCTTGAACCGTTTTCGCAGCGCACGCAAAGGTAGCCCTCAAAGATGAATAATTTTCAAACAAACAAACAAACAAACAAACTCTTCAGCTTTATATATTAGTATAGATTATATGTGTCGAGAATGGTAGTGTTGTTATCACAGTAACTACCTATACCTATATATAACCTATATATAACATATATAATATGTCGATAAGGGTTGTAAGAGCGCGTTATCACGATGCCCAGTGTTCAAGGGAGGCTTTCGAACGGTATGCGTACAACCTGTTTGGCGGGGGACGGGACGCGACGCCAGTGCCTCCAGTGTCTCGCGGGCGGCCGACCGTGCTCACGAAGCCTTCACTTAGTGCTAAGTTATATATAAGTTGAATCTAAGTTACATTTAAGTTGAATCCAAGTTAAAGTATAACATTGTGCTGTGTTAATTAAATTGTGGATTGCAGTGTAGTGTTGTGTGTTAGGTGTGTGAATTGTGAAGGATTTTGCAGGTTTGTTAAGTTTAAGTTGGAGTCAAGTTAAGGTTTTAGGTTGTTAATCAACTTGTGCAAGTAAACTGTGTAGGTTATTTGAAGTGAAAACTAACTTAAATTTGCTTTACGTAGAGACTTAGTATGGGATAGTGTAAAACACTGATAAATGAACCATTTTAAAATCGTTTAAAATTGTTGTTAAAGTAAAGCCTCATTAAACAAGTCTAGCCTTTATCATAAGGCGTCACATAATACTTTTTGTACTACAAATACTTAATAATTAATAATAGTATTTTAAGTTAGAATCATTCGAGAGTTAAGTTTAAGTTAGCTCTACCACGCAAAGCTTTTTTCAAGCTACGCGTGTCCGGTATACCTGCTTAGGAAAGGTAGGCCCCTAAGTTGTCCTATAACTTTCATTAAGTAACATAACTAAGTTGAAGTTGCTTTTAAGGAAAATAAAACAAAACTAACTTTTATAAGTATTTAATTTCAATAATATTAGCTTATAAAATATTGTACAACTTGTATGAAATAAATATTTTCAAAACGTTAGAAAGTATTCAAAAGCTTTTTAAACATATTTTATTAGCGAAAGCAAAACTTAAATTAAAATAACATAATAATGAATATACTAAGATATCAATTTAAAAAGTTTTAAGTAGCTGTACCACGAATATAAACATTTTAACTAAGATTAATTTAACTAAAATTCTATATTATCATAAAGCAAAAAGACAATATAATAACACACAAAACTATATTTTCAATACGAGTCTGAAAAAATCTTTAACTATTAAACAATATTAACGTCAATATTAACATATACTCTATGATAATACTTTTAAATAGTTCTAGAATATAACAGATAACTATATGACCATAATACCTATATGTACTTTAAATAAACAACAATAATTTTACTTTAATACGTATAAGAATATAATTACATAGTATAAAACAAGGTGGCTTATTTTTGTCTGTCCCTATGTACCTATGCCTAACACTAAACACGACGTTACATTTTTAAAACTACGCAACCGATTTTCATGAGTTTTTATCAGAAAGAGTGATTGAAGAGGTAGACTTATGTGCATAAATGAGGATGAAACGCGGCTATTCTACGATAGTTTATTAAGTGTAATTAAATGCGATTTATACCTAGGTACAGTAAACTAACACTAGAAATTATAATAATAATAACCTTATTAATTATATATCATTTTAATAAACTAGCTGCCCATGTCATGAGGCATAATGTTAATTATCCTTTTCGGTTTTTTATATAGCCTATGACACTCAGCAATAATGTGGCTTTCTATTAGTGAAACAATTTTTAAAATCGGTTCAGTTGATCCCGAGATAACCCCCTTGCTATTTAAAAAACAAACAAACTTTACTTCTTTATAATATTAGTATAGATAAAACAATTTGTAATATAAAAGGAGGGCTTAAAATTCTAATCTAATATAAAAATAGGCTTCAAATCTAGCTGCGTTCATTAGTCTATAACTATAGATAAATCTCATGAATTTATTCCAACTAAATTACTTTCAATTCTAGGAAAGAACGTCTATTCGCTATCCAAACGTGATGACTTAACTGTAATTGACATTTTTAATTATCTTTCACATTAAACGACAGAGGATCAAACTTGTTTTTCTATAGAATATACATGGAAATCATTATAGCACAATTGGACATAGGTTTTTTGCTAGATCGTCAGTAATTATACAATTTGTGATAATATCAGATGAGATGTAGCATTAGAAAGGTATAGTTTTTATTTATTGTGACAGCAAATAGTTTTTTCTTTGTATATGAATTTGTGTGATGTAATATTTTCGATTAAAATAAACTAAATCGTTAGTGATAAGGCCGCCTGTTACAAATGTTGTATCCAATGAAATGTTAATGTTGTATATTGTAACTAAGAGTCAATAAATAAATAAATAAATTCTAAAACGATTGTAACATATAGAACTATAGCAGTCATATTAGACACTACATATTATATCTTTAAAAACAGTTTGATCCATTTAATGATGAACATTTCATTAAATTCGGTCTCTAAAGAGATATTTAAGATAATAATAATATCACAGGACGTTTTAAAGACAGTCTAGTCTCACGCTAAGCAGAGCTTGTGTTATAGCAACTAGGTAACGGATATATTAAATATACATAAAAAAATTATTTTAATAGCAATATTATAATAGCAACACCAGGATCCCAGAAAGATAGAAATGAAAATTATAAATATTATCCAGTGTTGGGATTATACCCACAACTCTAGGAAGGTTAGAAGCTATATATCACCACTTAACTAAAGATTCGTCTCGTAGATATAAAGTCTTAAATTGCTATTTATTTTGAGAAGTATTTTTCCAGTACATACGCTGGAATGTTGAAAATATTAATAGAGTACAACAAAAATACGATATTATTATAATAGGTAAAGACATTTATTCATCTGCGAGACATTAATTGTTTATTAAAAAGCGAATGCCATTCAAGTATAAAATATTTAAGACGATACTAATGATGAATTATAATGCGATCGCTACACAAAAAATTGGTATTAAATAGGTACGTAGGTATGTCTGTCTGTTCCTAGAAACCTGTTTTATTTTAAATGTATAAGTTTGTAAAACTGGCTCGGCGGAAAGTCTTTTCAACGCCGATATTAGCATAATATCGTCGTTTTTGTCAAGCGGCGGTATTAAACGCATTTCCTGAATATATTTTGTATTGAATTACTTTCGGTAGCGTAATTAGTGAGGTTTTTAACGTGGATTGATAAACGATAAGGGAATTATACTATTTAGTCATTATACATTAAAATTGTATACACGATTAAAAGCAGCACATGTTAATATAAGTAGTTTAATGTAATTTTACCTGTATATTTCTATTGTGTAAGCCTCTCAGTGTATTTAAATAAAAATAAAAAAATAATAAAATACATGATACAAGCTAAGTTATTTCATTCTCATGAAGGTTGAAATTATTAAACAAGGCAATAATCATATTTTACTTAGTATTGACACGGTTTTGACATTCTCGACAGTACTTAGACATTGGGACATTACTTTATTAAAAAAATGAAAGTAGTCTAAGCTACTCCTTATGGCATAAAATACATGATCATTAAAGTCCCGTCAAATGGGTTTCACAGATTAGCCGTAACAAACAGATAGACAGACATAAATTGTAAAAAAGTTTTTGGTGTTTGTATTGTTTACACCTACTCATATATTCACATACATTTATAAGCGGTTATTTCAATTTTACAAATAGACACTCTAATTTTTTTATATGTATAGATTATAGATTACGGAAGCCAGATTGTCTTATACCAAACGGCCTATGGCTGTAAATATTCGGGGTCTCTTATGTGTCTTACGTTTTTAAGTCTTATATAGATCCTTAAACCTTTACCTAAATACAAAAACTTATGACAAATAAAGGATTAAAAAGAACTAACATTGTTTACATGTTATTAAGAAAGAGTTTTTATTATCCTTTAAAATGCTTGTCTAATTAATTTTACCCATAGATTTCTATTTATCATTTAAATGAGAATTTTTTTTACGGATTAGCGGTGAGTCTTTTTGACATTTTAACACAAATGTCTTACAAAAAAAATATTTATTGCTTAATACTTATCAATAACAATAATTTTATAAAATTCCCTCGCTTTTAATAAAATTGCCATACGCGTTTATTGTATAATTACAATATGTCTTTTTTGCATTATAAAAGTGTCACCATCTGTCTTCAGAAAAGCATAAGTAATGAACGAAAGATACAATATATTTATTTTATCGGCGAAAAATCGTACAAAGATTGTGTTTCATACCGTAAATTACACGAAACAGCGAAAGGGGACAGACTTTACACCGTTTAATGAAGAAATAACACGAATTTCAAGACACCTCTTCCTACGCGAATTCGAAGTCACTGATATATTTTATTCGAATTTAAACCGCTGAAGTTGTTATGGGTATTGAAATAATTTGGTAATAATAAAAACTGTAAAAGCTTTTTTTTAACTTCTTTATTAAAATCTGCATGGAAATAGTGCAAAGAGTTGTTAATCAATATGTGTTTTATTATAAATTGTTATTAATCATAAACGACAAAATATATATAGAAAAATAATATTTTTTCTGTTTTTTTTAATTTTATAATTTATTAGTTGCCAGTTTCTGATGTCTCTTAGTGAAAATCTGTACCTAGTCATATGTCCATTTATCGCTCTATTTTAAAAAAAATGATTTCTCCATCTTCTGGTACGTGGTACAAATAATAAAACGCTTTCCTAAGGTTATGAGGTGTGTGAATGTTTGTGACGGTAGAAGGATCATAGATTTATTTTAAATTCTTAATTTTACTTTTGATTGAGAAATTTCAAAGTAACAAAACATTTCGTACAGATTTAATTGCTTTTGTAAGGGAAATAAAAGACATATATCTACCGGGGGAGACAGATAATTGCCATATAAAAAACGCATAGAATATAAAAAATTGCCATATAGAAAGATTCTTCTTTATTTTTCGATATGGCTACAGGCGTTGATACGAGCGTTGTACGCAGCAATTGATAACAATCATATTGAATGCAAAGTAGTATCGGAGTTATGTTCGTGAACTCTCGAGTCATCATTGTGTTCGCCTTTTTATGGAAATAATGTCTTTAAGGTTATATATAGACTTGTTTGTTAACTTTGAACGTAATTAGCATTTCTTTTTTTATTGTTTTTTTGCTTAAAATCGCAAAAGGGCGTGAGTTAAGTACTAAAATCATATTTTACATACACAAATATTACACACATATTTTATTATAGAAGTAATATTATTATCAAATAATACAATAAAATTTTACGTAGGTAAATAAAATTGCACAGATAACAAAAATCATCCTAGTATCTAATTAAAAGCGGCTAAAAATAAAAATATATATAAAAAAATGACATTTCAATCGATATTATTTTTCTATGTCACACGATTTTCCCACCATATTTTAAATTTCGAACAGATGAACAGATCCCAGATTATCGTTCAGAAATCGCACAATAACTCATTCGCGCATAGTTTATCTCTGGGAAGGAATGGTGACGATTTTTGACGCTCATTTGCGAGGCGGCTTTTGGGTCGCGAACGCTTAGCGAACAATTTCATACATTTTTACTTAGATAATATATCGCGCTTTTTAGAATGGAAAATATTTTTTGCGTCTGTGAAGATGACATTACGAATCAGCCTTAGAGGTTATTTTTTAAGATTATACATATTGAAATAGTTATTTATTCTTTAATACGAAATGAGAACACAATAAAAATGCATGATTGTTAAAAACTAAATTATATTAAACGATATATGTTTTAAATAAAATCGTGTCAACGCTTCAGAAAAGCGACGCAAATATCATAAAACCATAGAATATCTTGCACAGGTGGCAATAAAAATCTCATTTTATCATCTAGACCAGTTAAATGTTCGAACGAGCGGATTTTGAAACTTGACACTTATTTTTGGCTGAAACTCATTAGTAGTTTGTTTATGGCTTATATTATTTTAAGATTTATTTTTATAAGATAGTAACATTAGGAATAAAATATATGTAATATAATAATTATAGCGGTATCTAAAAATAGAGTTAGATTAGTAAGGAAGATTGAAAATATATTTATAACCTCATCATAAAGAGAATCTTTAAAATTCGGTTGCCATAACAACAATCTGCTTATGGCGACACTAGATGGCGCTCTTTTCAAATTACAATAACATCGTAAAGTCCTGAAAAAACTAAACCTAACTAAAGAAACAGCTAACATGTACACAGTAAATAATAAATAAATTTTAATGCAACCGCAACAGTTAAACTATAGTGCGTGATTGTTAAGTAAAACAATGCTTGCTAAAATTTCCTTACTAATGGCAACACTGACGGAGCAAGCTACCTGCGACGACAAAGGATCTTTACAATTACCTGCCCAACAGATGCATGTAAAAATATATTTGCTAACTCCATTGTTAGCGGGCACTAAACTTGAAATAGCGAGTCAATAATTTTGATTATTTCACAAGAAATGCTGAACGTTATTTTGTTAGGAGCTATTTTGTTCGGGACGTTTGATAGCAAGTCTTGAACCACGTTTGTTAGGTTAGAAGATAAATAAGAATTTTATTAAAGATTTAGTATTCGTTACCGATTAAAGTTATCATTTTATCCAAGGGTCCAAGCGCTATATGTATGTAGTAGGTATATAATTTTATTTGTAATATTATAGAAATCAAATTTATAATGTCATCCGTGGGGATGGATGAAGGTATATTATTATATGTAAACTTTTATTCCTCTTACGTAAAAATCACTGACGATATTTTGCTATGAAGTTTCATTAAACCTTATGTGTATTAACTATTTATAATACCAGTGTTGCCACGAAGATTAAAACTGTTGGTAGCAGGCAGCAGCTAGCACCATCAAAAATGATATTACTACAAAAAAAGATATAACTTATTCTAGGAAAGCATTAATTAAATTAATCATTGTTACTGAAATTTAACATCAAAGCTACGAAAATTAAAGGTCGTAAAATACAATGTTAACCAGATGCTAATCTAAATTAAAATCGTTATCATAAAAATTCATTACAATAGAATTCATTTGCGGTGATTAATATGGTTAAATTAGCGCTATGTCTGTTCAATGTTCATATTTTAAATTATTGTCAGTGTTGCTAGTCGAATTAATATGTGTTTTTTACACCTATATATTTATTTACTGGAATAGCTTATAAAAAAATGCGACTTCCTATTTTGAAAATTAGTTTCGTTTTTTAATTTGAGTTTCGAAAGCATAAGGGGGTTTAAAATTTGTTAGTTTGTTACTCTTATGTGAGAGGAAAACTTTTCTTTTTTTAAACATTCATTTAATTAAATATTATTATTATTGAAATCAGGCTTTACATGATTAAGTGTCGCACAGATAGTCTTTCATATATAAATGTGTTGTTTGTTTGAACACTTATAATTTAAAACCAATTGCAAAGAATTTAATAAAATTTTATTTTGTCGGACTCTGCTCTGCTCTGGACTGAATTCTGCTTGAATAGCTTTTTAAATCTTCAAAACAACTGACCCCAGTTTTTAAAGCTTGTAATAATCAAAATAAATATTTTATTACGAACATTACTTCATATGGTAGTTCTTCTCGTTTATAAATGCTGAACTACCAAGTAATCGCAAAGCAATACGATTCTCATATCAGCCATTCACCGCATCTAGCATTAATGGTACCGGTCTGACGATGACATGCGTATGAATTATTTTACTTATTAAATATCAAGCCAGTTTCCCTTTGTGAGTGTGAATTTTTAGTAGTTAGACTTGGGAATAAGGACGATGTTTTAGTAATTGTCGGAACCTTTAGTTCGAACTCCGTTATCGATGTATTAAAATACACAAAAACCTTTCTCTTGAATCATCTGATAAAAACACTGCATGAAAATCGGTTGTGTAGTTTTAAAGATTTAAGCATACTTAAATAGGGACAGACGAAAGCAACTTTGTTTTGTCCTATTTAGTAATGATCAGTTAGTCAGTCAGCTTAGCAGTCAGTAATGGAAGTCTATGGAATAAGATGTGGCTTGTTATTGAGTATCGAGGTTTAGAGCTAGTTAGCTAACCAACTAGGTTAAGTGAGGTCTAGGTGAAGTTTTACTGATTGTATCGAAACGCAGAAGTGATGAGTTTCTTCCCTTTCTCCTTAAAAACTGCTTACGAAACCAGCGTCTAATTATTGTTTTGTAATACAATGACGATTCAAAAGTGTTACTATGTGTAGCCTACTTGAATGAAGATATTGCCTTTGAATTTTAATTTGGAATTTATTGTTTCCAGGTGTGCGTGACAATGTGTGAGCGGTGAGGTCAACGGTGGCGCGATGTGGCGCGCAATCCTCTGTCTCCTGGTCGCCACTGCGGCCGGCGAGCACGTGCGAGAGTTCACCGTCCGAGAGAACGCCCGCGCCGGCGCCCTGGTCGGCCATCTTGGCGACGAACTACCCGACGCCGCCCCACCATACACCATAGTCCCTGTCCCCGGCAGCGCCGTCAACGACGACCTCAAAATAGATCCCCACACGGGAGAAATACGCACCCGGCTCCCACTTGACAGAGAAAACAGGGACCACTACGCCCTCGTAGCCATCCCAGCCAGCGGCGACAATATCCGCGTCGTTGTCCGCGTCTTAGATGAGAACGATAACGCCCCCACGTTCCCGGCCGCGGTCATGAACGTCGAGTTCTCCGAAAACACACCTCGCGATGTCAAGAGAAAACTTAATCCCGCCAAGGATCAAGATCTCGACATCTTCAATACGCAAAGATACAACATTGTATCGGGGAACACGGACAACGCGTTCCGACTCTCTTCGCATAGAGAGCGTGATGGTGTTCTCTATTTAGATCTGCAAATCAATGGGTTTCTCGATAGAGAAACTACAGACCATTATGAATTAGTTATAGAAGCGTTAGATGGTGGTACGCCACCTCTGAGAGGGACAATGACTGTAAATATAACAATTTTAGATGTAAATGATAATCCCCCAGTATTTGCTGAAAGTGCATATTCAGCTATGATCCCTGAAAATGCTACAGTAGGTACGGCTGTTCTTAAAGTTTTCGCTATCGATTCGGACGCGGGTGAAAACGGTTTGATCGAATATTCCATTAATAGGAGGCAAAGTGACAAGGAAAACATGTTTAAAATAGACCCAAATACCGGAGAGATTACGGTGAACAAAGCTTTAGATTTCGAGACCAAAGAATTACATGAACTGGTGGTCGTAGCTAGAGATAAAGGCGCGCAGCCGCTCGAGACGACGGCATTTGTGTCCATACGTGTAACTGATGTGAACGATAACCAGCCAACAATCGACGTGATATTCCTGAGTGACGACGCTACGCCGAAAATATCAGAAGCGGCGCAGTTGGACGAGTTCGTCGCTAGAATATCCGTGCACGACCCCGATTCGAAAACGGAGTACTCGAACGTTAACGTAACTTTGAGCGGTGGCGATGGGCATTTCGATTTGCGGACGCATGATAATATCATATACTTAGTTGTAGTGGCTTTACCGTTAGATCGTGAATCTCAGTCCTCGTACTCGCTGAACGTAGTGGCTACCGATAAGGGCTCGCCTCCGCTGCACGCGTCGCGTATCATTAATTTGAGAGTGACGGATGTTAATGATAACCCTCCCGTGTTCCTTGAGAGCGTATACAGAACTAGTGTGCCTGAAGCGGCGGCTCCGGGGACCCCGGTTGTCCAAGTATCAGCGAATGATATAGATGAAGGCGAGAACTCGGAGATACGTTATTCTTTACTTCCAACTGCTCAGTCGGATTGGTTTGCGATCGATGAGCGATCTGGCTTGGTGACGACTCGGGCACAGGTTGATTGCGAGACCAACCCGATGCCTAGTTTGACGGTGGTGGCGAGCGACCGCGGTAACCCTCCCATGTCATCAACGGCCACGTTGGTAGTGACAGTGTTAGATGTGAACGACAATGAACCGATCTTCGATCAGTCTTTCTACAACGTCACCGTGCCGGAAAATGAAGCCGTCGGCACCTGTATTTTAAAGGTAAGGTTTTTTATTATTTTATAACACTGTTAAGGACACTCTTACATGCTTACATAATAACAATACAATTATCTTAATCAGGCAGAGCCCTGTTTTAAGTTTGACTTTTATCTAATTATTTATTAACTTGCTAACAATGAAAATGCGCTGCTCTTAAAGTACATATTATGTAGGTTTTTAATAAAAATCTTCGAACCCACTTCTAGCACGTTAGAATATACAACATACTAACGCTAATGAGCCCCATACGCCGGCCATATTAAAGTGAAGAATTTAAAATGATGGAACTTTCTCTAGTCCGTGATTACGGCTTCCGATGATACATTTATAGGCAACCGCTTCACTTGTACGTATTAATCATAACTGTAACAGACGGATAAAGTCATTTCGTGATTGTAGGTTTTATTACATGCCATTTGTTATTAGAGAACTTTCGGTTCGACCATTAGCTGTTACGGAAAGACACGGTGCATTAAAACGAGATGTTGAATTTTCTGTAAGTTGTGAAAGTGTCTATTAGTCGTGGCGAATGGTTATGTCGCTGAAAATGTCAGAGAAATGTCAGGCGGGCTCCGAGCTGTTGTAGCGGAATAATTGTTGCTTATTGAATTCCTTCCTGGAGTAATTGTTACGAGTTTCTCAGCGGGCGGTGAGATGCGCATGTTCGCGGCGTACAGATTACTCACCTGCTGTAACTTTTATAATTGTTCGGTAATTAAACTCCGCTCGAAATAATACTGACATAATAAAGATTAAACGGTTATTGTAGAACGATTTGATTTGATTCTTCTGTAATAAAATTTAATTATTGCGAAGATATTTAAATTAATCGCGTAATGTTTATATGTTTTATAGACGTACTAGAGTCTACCCGCGGCTATGCTCGCTTTGAATCACTAAAATAAATTTCGGAAACAAAAAGTAGCCTATGTTAATTCTAATACGTCCAAGAATATGCGTACAAAGTTAGTGATGATCGGTACAGTAGTTTTTTCGTGAACGGGTAACAAACAACCTTTTAAATTAAAAATATTTGATTTATTTTAGTGTTTAATCGGATAGGGTAGTTCTCAGACGGTGTTGCTAGCTTATATGTTATGTTTCTTGCAAGTTAGCGGGCTCCATTCAACACTTCTTCCGCATGACAGCGCCCGAGCAATATTTCAAAACGTATTTAATCACATAATTTAACATCGCTGGTAAGTTAGCGAACTTATCGGCGATCTTTAAAAATTGTTGAAGCGCAATTACGATAAACAAGCCCGGACAATTAGCCATTGGGACAGTTCAATTTCTTTTATCTCGCTCGCCCGATTGTGAATTTGTTAAAAAACCGGCAGATTTTCATTAAATCTTATCGGGCTGGCGGTCGGGTAATAACTTACGGTTAATTCGTTTTAATATACGGAACATAGTCATAAGTGTGGGATATAAATCTATCGTGAAGAGTGATGCATTTCGGTGAGGGCTCCGCCGAATCGCAAATTACGATCTAAATTAAAATTTAAACATTGTATGGTGCTCGGGGCGTATTGACTAATAAAACTTTTGGTGAGCACACACCGCTATTGAGAATGACAATGTTTAAGTAATGTTTTTGCTGTGGTTTATACGAGTTATTGTTTATTAATAAAATATTGAACGAGATAGAAATGTAAATAAAATATAGGAGTTATTAACGTGTTTTTATTGATATTTGATAGAGATATACTTGTATTATTAGTATTATACTTGGTCATATGTAACCTGAACAACGATAATCATATAAATTTACAAGTTGTTATTGTCTGAGGACAGGTTGTTTTAACAAAACTTTCCGGGCGAGAAATAATTAACTATCAAACTTAATTTTTATTTGTTATGAAATGTACTTAAAGTTTTTTTTCATAGTTTTAATATTGCTTTTGCATTCATATTATTTATTTGTTTTATCGTTAAAATTACTTAAACCACGTCCAGCAATTCAATTATAATATTCAAATTGTTAACCAGAAACAACAATGTCTTGCTTAATGCCAAAAGCAGGCATATATTCTGTATGTTAATATAAAATTCCCTAAGGTTATCGGCCCAGCTACGTATTTACGGTTCAAACAGCACGTGATTAGTATTTCTATAGTTTCATTATAATGGTCGAGCCTACATTATATGTCGAGATCTATCTGATATCCTTTTAAGATGTTCCTAGATAAAGGATCGCATTTTTAGCAAGGAAGATAATCAATTCTTTGAACGTATTATAGATGCGTTTGATATCCCGATTAGAGGATAACGGAGGTTTTTCTACAGATAAAAACTATGTAGCTACTTGGCTTTAGTTAGTTGGTGATTTGTTACAACATTTTTGCCTTTTTTGCTATGGTAACTCTCTGAGTGAGATGCTAGCCTGGTGGTTTGTTTGGATTAGAAGATGTTTGTTGGCCTTAAAGAATATACAGATAGGAATAATAATAAAATGAAGAAAGAGACGATAACAGACAAAGATGAAAGGTCGTACCAAACTGACGATATCACTTATAAATGTCATTTCAAAGACAATATTTAAATAAACATAAATATTTTGACAGGTTTGTTTTTTTTCATCAGCTATGGCAATTAGTGTTAACTGTTTGCCAGTGTCAAGGTATATTTTTAGAAACCGATATGTTTTTTAAATGACATTTTAAACGTCAAACAGGAGCACAGATAAGAAAACGTTGTCGGGCTACAGATAATTCAAAGGGAAATTTGAAAATAGAACAGGAACGGTCCTCAATGGGATTATAATAGTCCATTTGAACGTTGTAAATTATAAGCTACAATGTGTAGATAAGATTGGCCTGATCGCGATAAGGTACGTGTGCCTGCTACGGAATCGGCAATGTAATGTATACAATTGTCGTTGGCTATTTGTGAGAATGCGTCTTGGCATTTACAGTGCATGTTTGACTGGCTTTACTATGCGGCGTTGCTTTCGTAAATTTGGAAAACATTTATTAAAGATCAAAGTGAAAAAATTAAGAACACTCATATGCCTAGATAAAAATTAAACGAAAAAAAAAAATTTAATTTAATGTAAAGATTATTAATATTCAATTCAATAATTTACAACTATGCTGGTAATCTTTATGAATGATAATACAAATTATTAATTATTCCAATGGTAATTTTCTTAATGTTTTATGATTTATTAATTCTTTACCTATCATTGCTTTTGCGTTACATTCAATTAAAATTATCGGCTGTAGTATCTTAAGTAGGAGATTATTATGTTCTTAAGTTTATGAAAAGAAAAAAGTTAGTTGGAAAAAAAATCTTATATTTTATCTGTATTGTTCTTACGTTTAATAATGTATAGGATTCGAGAATAAATATTAAAATTACCGCGTATGCGCACTTGAGAACTGTCACCCAATACGGGTAATGGTTGAATTTTAATAGTAACAGCATTTGGTGTTGCCATTGAATAGACTCAAACGGTTTAATATATTAGAGATAGATTAGCATTCAATTACAAGTCCTTTAATGAAAAATAGTATGGCAATTATTGTTTTCATGTGAAATATTTTTACTGCTTTAGAGACAGATGTATCGTACTGATATTATAAATTTTAAAGTTTGTGAGAATGTATGGGTGTATGTTTGTTCTTCTTTTATGCAAAAACGGCTGGACCGATTTAGTTGAAATTTGGTGTGTAGATAGACAATATCCTGGATTTACATATCGGATACGGGAATCATACTTACACGGGTAAATCTGGGGGGCACTGCTAGTATTTTATATGAATAAAAGTAAAGTTTTTGTATTTTAGAGGAAGTAGAGTAGTGGGTAATATTTGATACATTAAGAGTCATATTATTCATAAAAATATACAAACAATTTCTATTGTCAAACCCAAAGACAATTTCATCCTCTATGAGTCTCTTTATCAATGACCGTATATTATTGAGTTCCGATATCCATACGTGATTAAAGACTTAACATTTTCTCGTCAAAACATTTAAATTTATTGCTGCCTCTCCAATCACAGTATATACGGTAGCGGTACTGCTAACTCTAAGTCTTTAATAACTTGATAAGATACGGCGGCCATGTTGGATTCCGTTGCCATGGTTACCGCTTGATTGCGCGCGTAGGATGCACCCGCGTTTTTGCGTTAACTTCGAAATTCCTAAGTTTTTGGTTGCACCTAACTGGCAAGTAATAAAAAATATTTAGGTTTTAAAAACGATCGAACAATTAAATTATTTATTTAGAAATAACTGCTAAGTTTTTAGCGTACTGATACTGAATTTGTTAACTATTTTATTTAATTAACTTTATTAAGAAATAAAATTACGATTTCATAATAATAAAAAAAGTATCTGAAAGACTGGCTGGCTACACATTCGTGCTTGCATTCTATCAGTTGACACTCAAGGTCATTTACCCCATTATATGTCATATGTCAAAAACAATATTACAAATAATATTCCCTAACACTATTTACGCTCATGATGGGTGATCCCCCCTTATCTCGATCTGCCACTCTAATGAATCTGAGTGAAGGCTCCTCAATAAATTGGTCTAGCAAAACTTAAATAGTCGTAAACAGCCGCAGGACACGTTCCCTTATGGTTCATAGTCACGCGATTGTTTAATGATGTAACCGAACAGATTTATGACCGAGAATTCCGAGGCAAAGATTTAAAAAGTTGGCGTTTTCAAATTACGAATTATTTATTGTTGTTCGGACGTTACGAACGGTTTTTGGATTTGGAACTGAGTTTTTTTATTATTTTGAGTCTATGGATGAAAGTTGGGACATGTTCGTAAATTTTTGGAAAGCGAAGAATTTTGCTTAAATTATGAGGTAGGCCACTACAAAAAAATAAAAATAGATTATATTATACAAAAACTTTTGATTGCTTAGTTATCTTAAAAGCTTTTATTGTCAATAATACAACTGGTTTGAAATTAAAACAATTAATACAGAAAATTATGTGGGTATTATCTCGTTTATATTCGCTATTAAACTGAAGAAGAATCGATGCATTGATCCAACAATGTAGTTTTATAGAATTGTCGTAATTAAAAACTATAAATAGATACATTTTGTATTTTAAACAAAATAATACGTGCTTAAGAAATGGTTACAATGCATGATGTGGTCACTATTTTGTCTCCCAACAGCACAAATTCAATCTTTACTTCTCATCTTAACTGTACTTTAAAGTAGGAAAATTTCAGATTTTTTTTAGACTAGCAATGCTTGTGGTTCCATTAACGTTACTGTAGTTACCTGGTTACTTTAGTATGATGTGAAATAGCCCGTAGCCTCGTGTATTGTGCTAAGGAATAGTACATAGATATGTTCTTCCGGAAACTCGAGTTTTTAAAAGCCAAACTCCTTAGCTTTTAGGGTATAGGTATAAATAATTACTTACTGTTCCTAAGGACTCTTTGATTCTCTTCTATTAGGGCTAAATTTGGTCCAATATCAAATGCAGTAGATGGAATAAAGAGGCATAAATGTAAGAGTTAGTGCCTATTAATGTTTATAATATGTAGATAAGAAATGGTTGTTGAACTTCTATGAAGTCTAGTTTCAGTATCTTGAAGAGCGCAATTATGTTAGAGATTCTTACGTCATTGCAGTTTAAATTTCTCCCAAGATCACTGTCCATTAAAGTATGCAGCATCGCGTGAGCAGCAGATTAATTACTTATCAGTAACAACGTTGAATTCATCTGTTGCCTAGATTTCTAATTTTCTGGCGTCAGCTATAGAGCTGATATCACATATCTATAGATGTGTCGTGGAATAGTCTATAGAAATGCTCTTACTCGATGTCGTAAGACGGGTTTATCCCGTAGGGTTTTGGAAGGTGGAATTCTGACATAACCAAATCTGACCTATACTCCTAAGAAGATTTCTTCACTTAAAATATGTCTTTTTTGTATTCATGGAGTAATGCTTCGGCATCTCTGTAAGTTCGTCATAATGTCTGTCCGTCCATTATGGATCATTAGGGTTTTTAAGTTGATACTGGCACGGTTTGCTGTGACTCCGCATCTCGTCTCAAAATAGGAGTATGACTCTCTATTTGACAGTTTAAACAGTAATCTGTCAATCCCAATTTGAAAATTTCTTACATTTGAGTAGCGTTAGATTCGGGCATTTTTGCCGGAATACTGATACGCTAATCCATTTAAATACGACTCAAATCGATCCAATTTGACAGTTCGCCATACAAATCTGTCAATATAGAGACTAGAGAGATGGTTAAATTTGATTACTGTTTGTGTATTCCGCCGTTTAACATTTAAATTTAAATCGTAAAGTTTCATTTATCACACGTTAACATAGAAGCCTCTACTCTGAGAAATGCTAAGGGAAATAATTTTAATCCGTGTGTGGTCAGGTGGTATTTATAAAATTCATTAAGTACCCAGGTGACCTTCGCATTGGTTGCAATTAAAAATCTTATTTATACTCAAAGTAAGTTCGCAGTAATGAGGTGGCACGGCTGTTCTTACCGCTATTGAATATATTAAACGGCTTGACTTAAACTGGTGGTATTTTAAGTAAAATATCATTGTTTGTTATCATTTAAATTTTAAGTAGTGAAATAAAAATTATTTTATATTACACATTGAAAACTTAACACTTAACTTAAAGAATAAAATTGTGATTATGACTTTTATGTGGTCCAAGCAATTAAAGAAGGGATTATTGGAAACAAAATGGCGGGATCTGCCATCTTTTCTGTCATAGGTCAGTAACGTATTCTGAAAATAGGCACCTAATTTCTAAGTGTGACAGCTTACTACCAAAGAAATTCCACCTAATTCTTAATAGATCTTACTATAAAAGCGATAACAATTAATCTAGCAATAACTTAAGACAAAAACAACGTCGCCATGCTCCAATAAACTCATTGAAAGTGAAAATTTACAATGGCATCGTAAAAATATACATAAACGTCTGTCCCTTGGTCTAATGAAACATTTCACCGGTTAGCCAGCTCTTATTTATAACCTCGCAAACCATAATGTTAGAATAGAAGTTTTATGAGATAGTTTATGGTTTAAATGATGTTAATATACATTCAATTGATTAAATTGAAAATATTGTAACACGATATGCGGTTCTGTAGCATTTTGTAACATAATAAAACCTCCTTGAAGTTGTAAGCTGGAGAATTAAAAAAAAAAGTTGAGCTTCTGTTGTTCGAAATTCGAAGCTATCCGTTCTGCCTATTCGTTCAAATAATTAATGAATTCCGAAGTTTACTTTAAGAATACGCCGTGTCAAACAAAGCAGTCTATTTTTATATATAGTTTCGCTTTAAAAATATAAGAAGGAGCAAATAAGATCTATCAGCCTTTTCATAAAATAAACTTACAACGCCAATAACTCTTCTGTGTTAGTCTAATAAAATAAAAACAAACAACAGTTGTCATGTTTTAATAGCGCTGTGAATAAAAATGTCCACAGATACATTGCTGTGTAAATTATTGCCAGTGTTAAAATTATTTATTAAGTTATCAAATATGAGTGCTTTTATTGACTTATTTTAAATCGTAGTTTAATTAGGTCGTTTAATATCATATATTATAACTAATTACACATTACTATCTAATGTGTAGTTGTTGTAAAAAATGCAGACCTTAAAATGTGATTTAAACTTTTTTTTAATTTATGTTATATCTAGTTAAACATAAATAAAAATAAAAAAGCCATTTATTTCTTGCAATGATACAATAAAAGTACAGTTTCTGAATACTTAAAAGAATAGAAATAAGTTATAAGTCCAAGAAAATAGAGCTTTAAATACGAATATCAGATAAAAGCTTGAATTTTTGATATAATTTATGCAATTTGAAAGATCCGTAGTCGACTAGTGAAAGTCTTTTTTAAATACATCCAATTAAGAACATCTCCAAAGATTCGTTAATTTATTTTTCGTATATTCCATGAGAAAAAGAAATTGTATAGAATTAATTTTTCAATTTAAAGACCAAAAAGGGGTACATAATTACATCAACGATTGTACAGAACACAGATAGTTTAAAAAATATATAGATATCTTTATGATGTTGCCATATGGGCATATGGCAATTAAAAAGCAAAGCGCAATTCTCTATACAAGAATGCCTTGTAAAATGATATGCTGGCAACTCCCGCAAGCCTGATCGATTACACGCAGGGCTTATAAGGTACGTTTAATATTTAGTTTTGTTTGTCTTTTTCATTATTTAAATTATGCTCGAATAGTTTTTGAAGTCGGCCCGTTTTAGTGTTTAAAGGGTAATGTTGTCTGTGCATTTCGTTAGTTTTATTTGAGAAGTAATTTTTTAGGCTGATGTTGGTTGGTAGGAATGACATATAAGTTACAAGGCAGCTATTTTTATATAAGTTTTATATAATACTGAGTACCTATATATTAAATTATTTGAGCAACATTGGATATTATGTTTTAATGTAAATTTAAACATTAGATTAAGCGTTGATTTTAATTATTATACGTAATTAATTAGAAAGAGAAGTTATTAGAAGTAAAATCTTAGCCTACTTGAAAAATTTGCTTATATAAAAATATACGTATAAATTGTTTTTTATTTGCTGTATTTATAAACATTTAGATTATTTAAATTTAAAGATTGATTTAAGTTAAACTATAAAATGTAAACGTATTTTTTTCCTTAAATGTCACTTAATATGGAACACAATGAATTATGACATCTTTAGAGATTAAATGAAACCGCTGCTACATTATGGCAACATTCCCAATAGAGGCTGGCCGTATAAAGAAAAATAAAATTAAAAACAAACATCTTTAATGTCGCGATCCTATTAAGTAAAACTGAATTAAGATACAATACAAATGTCACATGAAGTTAGCAAAAACCTAGTTTTGTAACTCTATATACAGTCATGAATTTTAATGATGGCAATGTTTTTGCTCTGTGCACTATTGAATGGAAATAAAAAAAATCGCATCTTAATTGGCTTTTGCTTCGTTAATGGGAAATTATCTTTCTTATTTTTAATGGAAATGGTGAGAACAGAGTCATTATATTTTAAAAGTAAAAAGTAAAAGTAATCTTCCATAGAAATAAATCTAGCGTGTAACAATTTAAAAATTTCTAACGATTTGAGTCTACACTTCAATGCTCTAATTGCTTTTAGTATGTCGCTTTTTCTTTTATAAGTAACAAAAATAGGCTTTAATAAATTCAAATATTTACTATAAATTAAATAACTTTCGTATTAAAACTTTTTTGTCAGAAACTTTACAGTCATAAACATGGGGCTAAGACTGGCAAGAAATAAAAACAAAAAAAAGTATATCGTAAGCTAGTGATCGTGAACAATTGGTTGGTTTAGTTTTATTTGATACACCTATGATATAGAGTAGCTATGTTCAAGCTATTTCTGTACATGTCAGCTACATTTAAACGCAGACGGCTAATGTGCTTCGCAAAAAGATTGCATTACCTGTTCCATTCCCACAACTCAAACGCTTTTTATCCCGGCTAGGTTATGCTTAATTGAATTTTTATAGCGTTATTAGTTCTTTATTTAAATATTATAGGCCTTTTGTTATATTATATAGTATGTGGAATTCGTCTTATAGGAGTCAATAACGAGTCACATAACGTCTCAATGATATGTATGGACAAAAAAAAATTGCCAGTTTTCGAAATATAATTAATTTTTTATTATTATTTTACTTTTGTTATAAAATAAATTTAAAAAATGAAAAGAATTACTCACTATATTATATTTTTAAACAATCTACCTGTATGTACATGACATTACCTCTCATTTTTGCACCGGCACGTGGCAGAAGTCGTTACGAGTCTATGGTTGTCATAAAAACGGCGGGAATCAGCCATTTTGAATTAGTTAACTATAAGTTTAAAATTTATTTAAAATAAAAATTTATGAGGCCATTGGCTATTTTGTAGATTGATTATGATGTAATAAAACTATTAGGGATTTCTTTTTTCTAAGATATTAATTAAAATATTTTATGCGATGTTTTTATTAATCATTTTAACCTCAACACAGACGGTTCTTTGTCAATCTAAAACTAAAGCTTAAGTATATTACTACAAATATATGAAAATGACTGCATATAGTATTCAGTTTTTATTTCCCTTTTGCAATTCCGAAGCTGTTAATAGCTCGACCGTTCAAGACTTTAATTAAACTAACGTTTAACGTTAAAAATTATCTTTTACATTTTACTTACTTTTTAAACGGACATTAAAACTATAGCGTAGATATTAATCGAGAACTATGATTGGATACGAATCGCATCAAGTTAATAGTGAATCTATTAGCGAGTTTTATGGGATAATCGTTTTTATTTCACACGTATAGAGTTGTAAATTGTGTGTGCGTGTGTGAGTGATATTTTTACCCACTAGGCTTTATTCAGACGAGCTAAGGTCATTGGCTGGATTCCACAGGTATGAAGTGATATTGAAACGATACAGATGACAGGCGTGCTCAATCGGGTTTAAATTTTTAATATACGTATAATTTATTAAGCACGTTACGACATAGCAAACGTATGATATGGAGGTATTTTGAATAAACCATACTATAGTACATATTGAATAGAATATTAATAATTAAAATCGAAAAATAATTTTATTTTTGAACGTAAAATTGATGTTATTTGATGACAGATGTCAAGTATACAAGGCAAGCTTAACCTATAATTAGAAATTTATCAATAACAACTCCTTAAACACGTCGAATTTATAAATACAAGTTCTGTATACAAAATGGTAACACTTTTATACTACACGATTAAAAACAAGTTACCATAACCTTTGGAATGAAAATTTAACAGACTCATGATAAAATATAATTCCAAATGTAAAACGTACGGAGAATTTTGGCTGAACTCATTTAAGTTTGCCGTCTCATTTCTTCTGTTGGGAAATCGTAGTCTGCGAAAGGGATGGAAGATCTCTGCAGGGAGTGAGGAAATTATAGGGCTGGCTACGCTCGGTTGTAATGATAGATTACGATGGCCACTCGGTGTTCTGTTAATGAGAATTGTGGTAGCCCCGGATCTGAAGCTATTTTCGCGGTTAAATTTTTTCTTTTTTTTTAAATCATCTTAATGGTTTTACAACATGAAAGTGGCCAGCATTAATATGGCGGCTATCTCAGTAATATTAGAACCTTTTTTATTCTTAAGCATAATATTAAATTGAAAAACATATTCAAGACAATTCATTCAGCGATATATAAGTTTATTGCATTGACATAAAACAAATTATGTATCTATTTGTTATTTCCGTCTTTTCCAGAAAACTTGATGGAGCCTTTAAATGCATGAGATCGTAAATTCGTGCAAATATGAGAACTATATATAAAGACGGGATATAGTCGTCTTGTCTATGGGTTTATAACTTATAAACGTCCACTTCAATGCCTAAAGTTTATGGCTGAGCTTTATGTCACTGTAATTTAATTCGTATTTGTGGAAATACTGTTCTTAAGCCTCTGTGGTTATGTCATTTTCGAGTAAGGAATATTAATACTGATGTTCAATCGATACGAGACGATCTATCCATTATTGCCTTTCAGATATATGCGAATATGAATAATGATTTCTGATAAAACGATGAGAAGGAAGTCGTTACTGATACAATTTGTTTATGGAATTTAAACTATCAATGCTTATATATACTAATATATGAATGGGAAAGTGTGTCTGTCTGTA
Organism: Eurema mandarina; assembly: GCA_018238005.1. Lineage (NCBI taxonomy): Eukaryota > Metazoa > Arthropoda > Insecta > Lepidoptera > Pieridae > Eurema > Eurema mandarina. The sequence goes on from DWAJ01000447.1 coordinate 22,948, forward strand.
TATTTGTCTTCTTTCATGGCAAAACGGCTGGACGGATTTAGTTGAAATAATAAATATGTAGATAGATGATACCCTGGATCATTTTTACATAGGATATTTTTTATCCTGGTATTGCTCCGGAAACGAGAACTACGCGGGTAAAACCGCGGGGAGCGCCTAGTATTATATAAAACTGTACCTTATAAACATTAAAAATTTTTACCAAAAATATAGTTTTAAATATGGTATCTAGAAAATTTATCAATTTAGACCTACGACGATACAAACAGTCCAAAACTATAAATCAACCATAGAGAATATCTTTTAACATAACCAAAAAAAAAGGATAATATTGTTATGGCAAAATTAAAAGTGTTTAATGTTACAAAATATGATAGAAGCTTTATGGTTCTTAGATTAAAGATTCAAGTTTTGTTAATATAAATCGCGTAGAAGATTGTAATTAACTATTTTCTTTAATAACTCGGGCCTGTCTAACCGCTAGTGATAGCAGCATATTTCACCCGATATAATATCGTCTCGACACAGTTTAGCTTTATCGGGAATAGAACCGCCTCGTTAGTTATGCGAGCTATCGTGTTTCGATAATGTCCGCCGTCTGAATTTTGGATTTTTAATTTTTATTTATCGATCGCCGCGTGCATCCGAGCGTGTGGACGCGTCTTAAAGTATAGATAACAAACTGCGCGCCATTTTTAATCTGTTGACATAAGAGATGTCAGTTTATATGTGTTTAAAAATGGCAATGATTGGAATGTCAAATGGGTTTTTTGTAAATATCTAGTGCGTAAACATATTGTTTTAATGACTGATTTTTACTTTAATATTGCGTATGACTTTAAATAGTTTTTTTAACAGTAAAACGTTTGACGTATCGTATGTTCATTGTACGGTCAAGAGACAAAAAATCGCTTTCACACGAAATATAAGATAATTTTAAGATACAACATAAAATATGTGTAGTAATTTAATCGGTGCTGAGTTTGACTACACGCTTCAATGGTTCATGAGAACTAAATATGAGGACTACTCAGGATCAGTAAGGCTTAGACGCCAGAATGAAACATATCAAATTCTTTGAAATAAAATTTTATAAGTTAATTTCGTATTGGTTTTGCTTATACTTACAGATAATTGTTATGATAATGTTTAATGATAATAATAAAACTTCAGTAAGCTTTTTAATACAGTGGCAACTAGATTAGGGCAATCCAGACCCCAGAAGGATACGAATTTCAAATTCAAATGTATTTCCTTAGAGTAGGCATTGAACCTATAACACTTGTCGCATAAAGCAGCTGTGTTACCACTGCTTAAGAGGTCTTCAATAAGTTATAGATAGTATTTCTCGTTCATGATACTTTTATTTATAGAAATTATATTCTAACCTTGTACAGACAATTTATCTTTATAAGTAAGGTTTAGTTTTTGTATATATTTTCTATATATGTAATCTATTAGTATAGTCAATATTCCTAAGACGTATTTATTAACACATTTTTTAATATCTCAGTATGTATAATGCCAAGTACGAAAAAATTAATTCCATAAAGAACTATATGTATGATATACCAGTGTTCATTGCACCCGTAAAAGCGTCTGCAATTAAACCATAAATTCAGCAATGCAACCAACAATCACAGATAATGAAACAAAACGAATCGATAAAAAATTCGGGAAAGTACTTCACTTAAATATAGATTACACCATCAATTTCGGTTGGTGGGGAAAGAAATGAAAGGCTTGCGAGTCGTATATAGGTACAATTCGCTACAAAAGTGTATGAACTCATTTAATATGGTAGAACTTAAATATTTCATTGGCTTAATACGCGTGCCTGTGTTTCGAAAATTAGTAACCAAATGCATTTTTAGAATATTTTCAACTGATATCTTATCTACTAGCCGTTGCCCGCGACTCCGTCCGCGTGGATCCTTTTTTCCAGTTAAAAAGTAGCCTATTTCCTGCCCCTGCCTCTAGACTATATTTGTATTAAATTTCGTTCTAATAGGTTCAGTAGTTTTAACGTGATGGAAGAGAAACAGACAGAGTTACTTTTGCATTTATAATATTAGTAAGGATATTTTGACAAAATATAATTTTGATATTTTGGTTGGCTCATTAAAATTAAGCCTAATTCACTTGTACACTTAACTAATTTTTAATATATTACGCATTTTATTACGTTTATTTGACAACAATTTCAAGCCCCACAAATGGCATGTCAAGGTGCATGTAAACACGAAAATAGTTGACGTATCACAGATTCTCGCTGATCAAAATCTATATTGGGTCGATATCCTTTAACGTTTCATCGGCAAATATTTCACTAAATCCTCGCCCTGCCCTCTTCGATCGCAGCCTTGATAATATGCAAATAAGCAAGCCGACGATTCCAAAATAAAAGGATTAACATTTAACACGGGATCGTTAACCTCTTATGTGACCCAAATAAGATAATTCTAAACGACACTTCGGAGTCCGGAGCTGTCAATGTCAATTAGGGATAATGTTGCTAGCATTGAAAATCATTAATCTTCGCAACGTTGCCACTATAAAAATTGTTTCTACATCAATTCATAACCATAATGTGTGACGCTACTAAAGCACATTCCAATTAATAAAATTAAAATTTACTTCAAGTAGAATATGAATGTAAAAACACGTTTAAAAATCTATAAAATTCACATTGATATCTCTTAAACGGCTCAAACCTGCTGATTGTTGTTAATAGACGTTAAGCTTTACCTGCCATAAATAAACATTACGCTACCTCTTTAAACGGCTGGTCGAAAGAAAAAGCGTTTGAAGCGATACATCCCAACAGGAGGCGAACCGGCGAGGGCAGACGAGTTTTTCAATATGGCAACAAACTATAGATGTCCAACCTCCTTGGCGCGATCGCTTAGAAAAAAGTATAGAGCTTCATTTTGTTTATCTATCGTGTTTGCAAGCAATATGCGTACGAAGAATTTGCAGCATTCACATTCTATAATAAATAACGCCTGATCGGCTTCTGTATGTAAATACATGTAGCCTTGTTTCAAGCACAAAAGGTTGTAGGAAAAAGTTTATGTTGAAGGCATGTGGTGATCGAAACCTGTATAAATAAATCAACTGACTTTCTTAGTCTATATTTTTCATTTCTCGCTTTTAGTTTAGTCTGTGGTCTAATATAGCCTGTTTTCTTATAGTCTGTGGGACACGCGGGAAAATGGTTCTGATTAATAAGTCTGTAATTGTCAATTAACTTTTAAATTTTAACCAAGAATAAACAGCTTTTTTAATACATTAAAATACGTAATTAGTAGTACAGTCGATAAATCACAACACGGAACTTAGCTACCAATATGGCGAAATCATTTTGTAATCCTTTGAAAAAAAAATTGTTCCACTAATTGTATATGTCAAGATGGCGGGTTTTTAATTTTTATTTTTACTTATCTGGTTTTAGTAGCATCACTTTTATGAGAATACGGTAACCGAATCTGGTTTTTGATTACCCCAAAATGGATACAGACGATAAATGCTCAAATTTGCGCTTACGAACGGAGATAATTTGAAGCTTCGATAATATGTTTTATAAAAAACAATAATAAAATATGTTGAGCTTAGAATGGGAATAACTAGTTTAATAATACCACTATGGTAACATTTTTTTATAAAACTATAACTCAATAACGCCTATATTCAATGACTTTAGTATTGTAAGATTCGGCTCAAGAATACGTTATATTTATTCTTAGACAATCTTATAGTAGACCGAGTATATAGATAAGTTTAGAAAAATAATGAGCCAGCCGATGATAAATGAAAAAATATGACTAAAACATAATTTTACAAATTTTAGTACCTAATTAATAGCTAATCGTAAAAGAACCATGTAAAAACGTGAATAAATTTCTAAAAAAACCCGCTGCCCAATTTGTCTATTCTAATAAACGCGTAGGTGCCACCATATTTCACAATCGTATATCGATTTTATTATTGGCATCTACTAACCGGCATCTACTTCGCATGTCGATGTTACACTACTGGTCATGTACCGAATATTTTATCGGCTTAAACTCGATAATCCATACATATAGCTGTAATATTTACTTGTCTATTATAAATGAGAACAAAATACCACAAAACGTGTGATTTTCTTAATCAGATTCATTTATTATTTAAAAAAAAACAGCATTCTGTTTAAAATAATAAGTTTTGGGCAAAGTTCTCGTAAGATGACAAATGTATGCAATTAAAGTCGGTTCCGCTATCCACTACTGGTAATTAATTCATATCGAATTTATTATTATTTTTCAAATTAATCGCGTGAACCGTAAGTTTGTGAATATCCGAATTTGGCTCGTTAAAATTAATGTATATACCTACACTGACGATAAGATCAAAAGAAATCTATCAAAATTAATATTGCCTACAATTTCCTGTCGAATACGAAATTCGGAATGGTTATCGTAAATTGTTATTGCTATTGGTTATAAAATGGTTTTATAGTTATACATATTATGGTGGCCCGCGGTCCCGTTATCAGTACTTCAATGTTACGTTAAAGACTCTTCTACATTTTTTATATAATGGTAGGCATTCGCCTGATAGTAAGGGACAACCTTTGCCCAAAAACTCTGTCAAAATTCCTCGCGATACCGATAGCGATACCGAGCTATATTACTATACCTATATTATCTTGGAGCTAGTGAATCTTCACAGCTGTTATTGAAGACTGGTCGTTTTGAACATTTTTCCATTCATACTAATTACTAACTATCAAACAACTAAGTGTTTCTTCTCAATTGTAACTATTTAATTAAATTATATAATATTTAATTAAATTAGGGAAGAGACTAGTCAAAGGTATCCTACTGTCTAGGACTAAAGGTCCTCTCCACTTGAAACATAATTTTTTAATCCAGTTTTGAGTTAATATGCACTTACTACTAGATAAATAAACAATTTTCTTTAGCATTTACACGCAGTTATTCCTACATTTTAAATTGAAATTTAAACAATACGACAAATAATAAAAAATTACGTTTCACGTCAAATGGAAGTAAGACAAGCTATTTGAAGTTACAAGCATATAGACTAATAGTGTCATAATACAGATAATAAATATAACAACAAGGGAATCTCATTGTCCTCCAGAGAGTGTTAACACCGACAGTTATTACAAATTTCAAATTTAGAGCCGGCACACGCGTGATCCACATTCCATCACTCGTTCTATCATTTTTTTAGAAAGCTCACCACTACCTCGCTTTAAACTTACAATTATTAACCCTGTTCAACGTACTTAAGGTTGATTTTCGCTTGCGAAGGCTTTATTTTGTAATTAAGGTCCGAGCCGGGCAAGATATTGTTTTTTATGAGAATAGTGGATCTCGTAGATTATTCGGCGTTCACGTTTGGGGCTTTGGGCTCGATTAGTCTTCACTATTCAAGTGTACGATTACGTTTTAAGAATATTGTAATTTTGGGTGCTATAGACCTTAATGCTTGCAAGAGCTTTATCGTAATGCTATAGTGTATAAGATGTCACTAATCATGGGTTATAATGAAAAGTAATTTAATTATTACAATAACATATTTAGTGATAAAAACGAAGAATTTAAATAGCATTATTGTCTGTTAGAACTGTAAATATAGACATTACCATCTACATATTATTATTAAAAATTAAATAAATATTTTTCTTTTTAACTACACCTCATATATTTGAAGTCGTCCTCAAAATGTAGTAGAAATAAAAAATATTCTTACGTCTTACGAAAAATATAACGGTAACCAATTGTATGTTCAAATTATCAGTTTCACACAACACAGCTACGCTCATAGCATTCCCCAACATTAGCTATTACCCAATCAAGTGCAATATCTATTCAAGCATTCAAAACTGGGAGCATCAGGTGGCAATTTCGTTTGGCAGAATTAATCTTTCAGCGATAACGTCTGCTCAAGAGATCGGTATCTGACCTATGGTTCAACTGACTTTAAGATTTCATTTCTATTAAATTTCTCGTTAACGACAGGTCTACGATTCTTTGAACTGTCACTTTTACTTGAATTAGCTTTTATATCAGTAAAATTCCCTTTGGCTTCGGGTGAAGAACCAAGGATTTTGTCAGACTATTGAGCACCAAAATATCATAATCGGTATTGCGTTTTCGCATCGGGCAAAGGCTTTAAAAAAGGACCTTTACAGACTCTTTTATGTCTGGACAATTGTGTTTTGCTTATTTAAAAGATTTATAGTAATATAAATATTAAATATTGCCTACTTGTATGGTACATGTATGGTCAAATAATGTGAACAGAATAAACTTTATATAATTAAGTAGATGAATTAATTGAATTAATAAATGATGTGAGTATTTTTAATTGGTAATTCATACAGTTAGCAATTATAATATAACACAGGGTGTTTTTACATTATTATGACTTTCATTAGATCACATTTATAAAATAATTTGTATTAAACTATGAATTTTCTGAGCTGTTTGCCGGTCGATTGTAGTACAATCTCTAAACTGTTATTATTGAAGAAATTCTCCAAATACAGTAGCCTTATCTAGCCGCAAGGAAAGTCAACCTCTGACATCGGTAACTGGGCTAACTCTATCTGAGATCTAACCGTTTCAAGGTAACAATCAGACGTCTATTTGTCGTCTAGATTAAGATTTATACAATAGGTACTAGCCCTGTGATTTTACCCGCGTAGTTCCCGTACCCGGGGCAATACCGGGGAATAAAGTATCCTATGTGTTAATACAGGATATCACCTATCTACGTACCAAATTTCAACTTAATCGGTACAGTGGTTTTTGCGTGAAAGAATAACAAACATACATTCTCACAAACTTAAATATTAGTAAGATGAAGTAGTTGAAGATTTTATATCGGTGACATATTCGTGGCGTATACTTAATTGTTTAGTAATACTATGATGATTCAAAAGTGCTATTGTATTTTAGCTTAGATGAATAAAAATATATTTGAAGTTTCTTTCTTTCTAACTTATTTTTGAAATTTGGATTACACTATTCATATATGTGTGATGAATATAAACTTTTTCCTTTGTTAAGAATCATAATATAGATAATACAAAAAAATATAATAAAATGTTTTTAATGTCAAATCGCGTGGCAAAGCTTTTACTAAGTCTATAAAACTTGGAATTAATTTTAAGATAATAATTTCGTTATCGATTAATTCTATTGAAATGGTCAATCGTAATCGTTTTGAATGTTCGTATTTTCGAGGCATTTGCAAATGAATGCAATTTATAGGTTAGCTTTATAATTTATTTCACAACGGCTAAGTTCTATATGTCAGAATTTAAAATTATACGACCATATTAAATTAGTATGAGTTTATGATTGTATATAATAATTTTTATATTTGTAATGCAAGATGAAAGTTGTTGCGTTTCATAACATTTATAATAATACTTTCTGTACTTTTACTAAAATAATTAAAAATAGGAGTTTAAATGATGTAAAGATTTTATCGAACGTAATCACTTGCACTTTTAACTAACATTCACAAAAGTAAAATTCAAAAATTCAAAAAAGTAAAGTCTGACGACCGCTTGGCGCAGTGGTAGCACAAACTGCTTTCTGCGCGAAGGGTCGTGGGTTCAATTCCCACACCGGAAAAATATATTTGTAATTTACATTTGTATTTTTCTGGGGTCTGGGTGTTGCTATGTATTGTATGTATGTATTTACAAAAGAAAAGTATGTATATGTAATTTATGCCGTTATCTAGTTGCCATAACACAAGCTTCGGCTTAGCTTGGACTAGATGGCGCTGTGTATAAATGTCCTGAAAATATTTATTTATTTATTTATTTATATATCTATATATCTATACATATAATAAAAACGTAACGAGTCGCTGTCTGTACATGGAAGATATATAAGAATAAATATTACAGGAGACCTTTATTAACGCAATAGTGTTGTGTACTCTACGAGTGTTAATAGGCGGTCATGATCACTTTCCATTAAGTGGAAATTGCTTGCTCATATCGATTGCCGCTATCGGGTTTAGCGAAACCCTGACTTCAAGCTAAAAGATGCATCACTTTAAACGACCCCACAACCTTGACATTGCCACTGACACTGACCTTGACCCTGGACGCGTTATCGAAGCGTCCATGTACATATGCAACGTGTAACAGAAATGTGTGGTAATATTTTTGCGTGATGTTCAGATGCTCATAAATAGTCTATATACAAGTCCCCGCATTAAAATAAACATATTTGAGATTTTTTATTTCATTAATTCATCAATAAAATCGATAATATGAAAATCACAACAAAAGTGTTACATCACTTTTCGAATTCTAATGACAGAGACAGCAGTAACTTTTTCAATGAAATGCATTGTCATAGGGTCATGCGGTCATTGATATGTAACAGCTGATAGCTCTAAAGTGATGCCGTAGCGTCGATAAATTTAAAAATCGATATGCTAGTCAATAGAAATAAAAAAATCAATATCTTGATAATAAATAGTTCAAATGAAATGAATTTTTAAAAAAATCATTTATAAAATTAGGTATTCTTTACGATCCTTAAATATTACCACGCATTTCTGTTACACGTTGTATATCTTCTCATCCTCGTTTTTCAATTCCTGTGTGTCAAACAAAACCTGTCACTAATCTTTACCTTATTAAGAGAGTAGTACTTAATTGTAAAACTTCGACTTTACCTAGGTATTATTTTTCTGACATGTCAAAAACTTATATCTCATCAGAGATTTAATAGTACATGAATCTTATCCAATATTTTGTACTAATAGCATGGCTAACACCCTAACATACTTATATTAAAAATGTTAAAGTTTGTGAGAATGTTTCGATGTATGTTTCTTATTCTTTCACGTAAAACACGGCTGGACTAATTAATTTCAAATTTGGTAAATTATTAAACACGATTACTATTAACACAAAAGTATTGCTTCGGGAAGGAATACTATGCGGGTAAAACCTTACGTTGACTAGCCAACGAAATTCTTCAAGTAACCGTCCATTTTTAATGTAAAATTTTTCCACAATCTTAATTTTTGCAAACGGCATGTTCGCATTATTTGAAAACATATGCGGAGTGCAAACACGGGTTTATTTTAATGCAAATTATGTTTTTATGCTAATAAGGTGTGGCATACATAATTCTGTTGTTCGTTATAAATTTTCTGGATAACTTACTTTCAGTATTGTTAAGTGTGTTTTGTAAAACACCTTATAATGTTGCAATGTAGAGTTGTTGAAACGGAGAAGTTATTTCATATTTTGTCACCGTTATACTTCATCAGATATTTTTCATGAGATAATTAATTACTTATTATTTATTAAAGGATTATTGATCAAACGTATATTTGAAATTTAATGCATTTTTTGATAGATTAAAGACTATTGAAGAGAAACTGATGATAGACGAATTAGTTAAAGTAAAGTTCTATGTCTAAGCTAATAAAGTTAATAAGCACAGTCGACTACGGAACTTTATGTACACATTCATTTTTTTTTTATTTCATTGACTCTAAGATTCATTGGAAACGTTTGCACATAATTGCAGGCAGCAAGCAGATTTTAATTTGTGCTCTACATAATTATAATCTAAAGAAAACTATCGAAACAATTACTAAATATTGATTTTCAACTACAAAAGGATTTTAATAGGACGGTGGGCTTCTATGAGATCTCAAAACTTTTTACTTTTCATATAAGTCTGCATCGAGAGACTTGGCCCTTTTTACACTTAATGTTTTTCGTGGGCTATATTTTACTGTAACGATGTATTCTAACATTGAATGTGTTTATATATTTTTGTAGTCGTCTGTATAAATATCAGGGGGCACGGCAGTGCCCCCACCAAGTCGAGCAAAAAAGCGGCACGGCCGTACCATCCTTTTCTCGAAGCAACTCAGGCCATTTTCGACCCCCTGTAACTTCGTTGTGGATAAAACTAGA
>DWAJ01000448.1:0-32925 GCA_018238005.1 Eurema mandarina
CCGTACTACTGACAATTTACAACTCATGACATTCGGCATAACTTATGGTTATAAAGCATTATCTATGACGATTAATATTGCCATACTAATTAATCAAACATACACCACCGTAACCGTGAAACTTTATATTCTCTGACATACCTACTTATATTTGTTTTGGTCGAGTGCAAACTGGGACAAAGTATTTAAACAAGAAATGTTTAGAATTTTACGGCAAATCCATTGATAAAGTTTTACTTGGGAGCACTGGATGTAAAGCATTAAGATACTATCTATTGTTATAAAATTAAATAATATATACACAGTGGTGGACTAAAATTCTTTACCGTGGTCGTTTATATGCTGATGTTAAACAATAAATAGCACATCAATATGTTCAGAGGTGTATCGTCTATTAGAAAAACAATAGAAATCCTAATACAAAAGTGCATTTTCAACATTATGTTTCATAAAACCATTTAAATCAGTTTTATCTTAATCAGTATTAAGTATTATATTAATCAGTTTAAGGTATGACCGCTACTGGACAACTAATTAGAAACAACAACAAAAAAGTAATAAAAAGCGACATATTTTGTTACGTACTATTAAAAAGTATTATAATTTACAAAAAAGTTACTATCTAGAGCCTATTAATAGATAAATTATCAATTAGGACCGTATTCCCTATTTATTATATCAACATTACAACGATATGGCGTTGATTCAATAAATTCTTACATGTTTCCGGGGGGATTGACTCTCAAACTTGCACCAATGCTTCAAATAGCTGGTTTTGACTGGTGTTATGTTTATTGAGACTTTTTATCAATGTACAGGAGCTTTTTTATGGGGGTCTAAATCCGGAGTATGTGCTGGCCAGTCTACAACAGATGTACGCTGTTCGCTAAAGAAATATTTGACGCTATTGCCTGTGTTTAGGGTCATAGTTATATCGAAAAATCTAGGTTACAGGCAAATGATCATCCAAGGGAAATCATTGTGTGCCTTAAGATAATTTAGTATTATCATTGATCTATTGTCATCTCGTCCAATCTTCTGAACGGATCCAACTCTTCATCGGGAAAACACACCTAAACCTTTAATGTTACTTACTGTCACGATACTTGACTCCTTGAGTATTAATAATAAAAAAGCAAGGTGTAAGGGACTTTTAATCTTTCGTTTATTATCGGTTATCATATTTATTTTGTTTCCTCTATGTTTGTTATGCGATAACTCCGCCAATTATGAACCGATTTGAATAAATCTTTTTTCGGGGTATAGGTAATAAATACCTCAAGGGTGATCCCATTTAAATTTAATAATAAAAAAAACAACCCCCAAGGGTGGAAAATTTGGGTTGAACTTTTTTATACGCAATATCTCCGCCGATTATGAACCAATTTGAACGATTATTTTTTTGTTGAATAGGTATTATCATGAAGTCGGTTTTTTTTAAAGTTAATTATGTTCTACGTAATTATTTTCGTAAGTCATTTTTTTAAAATAATATTCTCTCATATAACTCATCATTAACGTCAATGTAAATTTCGAAAAGAGATTCTTCGAAAGTTATGTAACTTCAAGTTTCGTGTCGCGATTTTTTTAAGGACATTTCCTGAAAAAACATATACAAGAACAAAACGAGTCGACGCCTATTATTATTTAGCGACTTTTATCACATCCGTCCGTGCCACCTGCCTTTCCTTTCCAGAACACCTGCCCGGCAGATGTGGCAATCCCTAATAGAATTATGAACAGCTGATCGCGTAAAACGATTAGTTAGATACTATATACTCTAACATTCATACTAGCACCTTTGTTAAGTTATACATATAGTTAGCTAAGTACATCGAAACAACTGAAAAAAATTAAAATAGAGTTCAAATGAAAATCTATTTATCTTAATTTTTACAGTACTAGATTTAATGTAGGTATTTCGATTGCAATCATTAATAAAGTTCTGTAAATGTTGATGAAGCAACTTTATTATTTAATAGCATTGATATTTAAAAATTGTTTATTTATTTTTCGATTAGATTTCGATATTGAAATACCATACCATCCATACCTCATTTTTATCAAGTGTTTGCTGTGGACTATAAAATATCATTAAATATTCTTTTGCGTATAGGAAATGAAATCTGATTAATCTTCTTAAAATCTTAGCGCAGATAATTTATTGAACGATTTAAACCCCCAAATGTAGTGCACACAAAATCTCGTGTTCGCATACTTAAGTTCATTGACCTCGCCGGCCTCGATGTCCGCACGGACTCCCAAATTTATTTTCAGACATGAAACCTATTCATTAATATAATTATGTACTTATGATTTTATATACCTTCTACAATAGACTAAGCATTATTATTTTTTGTATGTAAATTTACGTGTAATATATTATATAATCTCGTTAATTAAAATCGGTTCAGTAATTTAGCTGCTAGAGTAGATGTTTTCATACATACGTATACATTTGAAATCATTGCACTTCTTTTAATTTCGTTGTAGTTCAAAGTATCGACAAATTCCAATTAATATGGAAGGATGAACTGTAGAACCGTTTCCTTAATTATTTATAGTGACATGACTCTTGATTGCTTATTATGGAAAGACAGTACTATACGCATGTACATTACAACGTAAGTTTTTCATTACAATGCCAGTTAATTCCGGTAACGGTAAAACACTAACCGACGAGTTAGCATGCGCCGCTACCCCGTTTTTGAAAATGGCATATTGAGGTTGGTAGGCTAAAATACATATTGTATTAGATTTATAAGTCGGAAGAATCACGCGAGCTGTTGGGCCAACGAATTTGTAAAGGTTATTTGGGATACGTAAATTCGCTTATTTTATTTTAAGAGTATCAATTGCAATCTAACCTCTGTTGAAAAGATAACTAAGAATTACGAACCCACAAGTAATAACAATAACACGATATACTATGATGATTCAACCTTTGTATTTTCTTAAATCTAGCTATCATACAACCCAAATGGACAGCGTAAAGTAAACAATATTGTTTGTTATCATATTATCGTCAATCTATTTGGCCGTTGAAATAATAAACATTACACAAGGCTATTCAGTATAGACATATTTACCTACTCCATATTGTGTAAACAAATTACGTTCTAATTAACTTTAATGATAAAATGATAAGTTGGCAAATTATGGTCGATTGCTAATCAGTTTGGAAAACATAAATTGGTTAAGTTTGGAAACGTTGAAATGGAATTTGTTGTTCAGTAACCGTTAAATCGACTGGTGTTTAAGGTCATTTGCGGTGAACTAATCTCGATTTGAGGCTCCGTGTGCCAATTGAAGTAGAAAGTGCACGCAGAATAAGCTGCTTTGAGATCGTGACCGTGCGAACGGAGAAAGTCCTACAACAAGGGATAGGGATTATGCAATACCATTGTTTTGGTCATTTGAATTTTACATACGCTGCTATCAAATATTTATGTAATATTATGACCCTTTTGGATTTCGATGTAACGGCATGTAACATGTACTTTGTTAGTACGTACATACCTTTATATTTTAGATTTGTATGCTAGACTAGTTTCTATTAAATACTAGAAACCTACTTAGAAATGAAATCTCTGTATAAACTTTATGAGTTTGGTACAGAGTAATATCGAGACATCATAACATACTCTTATCGGATACTGAAGTACCTCAAACAGTTATGGAATAGATTGATACGTACTTTCTAAACAATAACGTCACCAATTTGAGTTATATTCATTATGGAGAAGCGTAGGACAAACTTCCGTTGTGCCCACATTCTCGTCGTCGGCGTTTTTACGACAAACCGGATGGGAAGCATATTATTACCACGTGCTTCGCTTGCTAATACTGCCGTCGTTTGTAACTGCAGTGAATCACCATACACCATCTATAGTGATTCTTAGAAAAAATCGAATGGCAGGTTTCCTTGAACTGGATTTGAAGTTTTGCAAATCTATGATAAAAGGTCATTGACCTGCCTTATCATTCGTTTCCTTTTTGGGATCTGATTTATGGGTATCGTGGTTATTTCCGCAATGAACAACTAAACATGCAGTGTGCATAATTGTTCTTTATAAGTTCTAGAAATAGTATATTGTCCCGTTACGTATTCTTTGCAATTTTAAATCCAAATGCAATTAAAATACACTATCGTGAATGCATTTTAATTGTAATTAAACAATTTACGTGATATATTCGTTTCGTACGTAAAATTCTAGCGTTGTTCATGTAATTGCTTGCGGAACTGCCGGGTTTGGTCTAGATTTGCGTTTTAGATCACTTTTCAATCTAATCTGGTAAAAAATCGTTTCGCTAGACAAAGGCGAGACTAAGGTCCCGTGTATACGAAGCAATTTAAATCTTGAAGTTACGAGACAATTAACACGATACACTATTTTAAACTTAAAACAAATTTCAATGTATGACGCATTTAATATACTTAAGATATTATTTATAACGTGAAATATTTTAAGCAAATGAACATAATATATTTTTGCTGCCCTCTGCAAAGCTGTCTTAGACATTCAAAGATACGTCTTTTAAAGTTGTTTTACTATTTTAATGATTATTTTGTTTATAAACAAACTTGCATCGAGTGTTCTTAGCCTTAGTAACGTACGGAATAATTAAACCAAGACACCTAACTGCTGGCGGTCACGGAATATAATGCTTAGGTAACAAATGTTGTAACACCTATAGGCAGAGATGTTTCAAACGTTTGTTTCCGTATTGTTATTAATCTAAACTAATTAATGTATAAAGAGGGAATCTTTTGATTGTTTGTTTGCATTGAACAGTTTGTGAAACAACGTGAGGTAATTTTAATGGATTTAATACAGAGATAGTCTTGAATTTGGGAAAGGACGTGGTTCATTATAGTTATACGAAATATTCAAAGGCTTAAATGTAAGTAAAACTGCGGGACAAAGCTAATCTTCATATCTATAATCTATAGAGTCATACATAATCTATACTTCATATATAATCTATAGAGTGATTCAAGAAGAAGGTTTATGTGTATGCAATATACTTAATATAAAAATGAATCGGAAAATGTGTTGGTAAGCACATAACTCGATACCATCTGAACCGATTTACATAATTATTTTTAGAATATTCCTGCAAGAACGAGGATGGTTCTAGGTCGATGGTTCAAAAAAAAATCAGGTATAGGAAATACGGTTTCGGGTAGGATAGACACAGCGTGGACGAAGTCGCGTTCGGCCAGCTAGTTAGGAATATAATTAATTAGAAAGATTAGATAATATGTTATCCTGTCGTTATTAGTACCTATAAGATAAGGATTTATTGAGATTTATGTTATGTTTTATATCATTTCCCATTGTACGTCAACATTTGCATGTACTTGACAAGATAATATGTAGGTAACATATATATGTTTATGTATATGTTTTATAGAGATATACTGATATATGTATCCAGAAATTAACATCAAATAAACGTAAATGGCAAAACTAAGGCCAAATTACTGTACGTGTGAACATAATATAAGGAAATATGAATGATAAAGTATATCGGTTTCTCTTTAAACCACAAACATAAACGTCCAATTTTAGTTATAAAAGCTAAGCTATATTGATTTAATGGTATTCCGTGATCCGAGCTCGAATATGGTTCAATAACCGCAATCATCAGTAATTATGGTTGGATCTGGGCCTTGAGATAAATTCGGGAGGGACGGGGCCTTTGACCTCAACAAGACTGGACGCCGACAGAAGGAAAAAATATTTTCCTTCTATAGTTTTAATCCACATAGTTTCTTATAATACACATGGCAAGAGAATACAAGGTGGTATATACTTATAAAGATACAATATATAAAGAACAAATATGAGAATGTGTGTATATTTGCTTTACGTAGGTCCAAAAATATTGGACCTAATTGATAATATTGACCGCTTTTATAAGCTGTGCAAAGCTACGCTTTCGCCAGGGATATAATACAACGTCCACTTACAAGATTATGCTAGAGTAGATGGAAAGAAACGCGGGTCAAACCGCGGGACGCGATGAGTATGCATTAAGTTTAATCCAGGCCATAAAAATATATTCATTTAAAATAATAATCTATATAAGGTGCTATGTGACTACTATTATGATGACCAGGATACAATTAAAATAGTATGATGATTCATCAAATTGTGTGAATTTAATGATTCATGGGTTAGTGGTAAATTTTTAGAAGTTTGATTGGTTTTCAATTTACTGTAATGCCACCTCCACACTTCGTTTAGTTTCTCCTGTAGTACCCATCTTCAAAGAAGAATCAAATGTCGGATGTTTTCACCTCGTAAAAATTCTAAGTACAAAAAGCTACACTGAAATAAAGCTAGAAATATGGCATTAAACGTCTGTTTTAATTATTGGATAATCAAAACATGAGGTATATCACCAAGGAGATGGACGAAAAATACCTTAGACTTTTTCTTGTTAAACTGCTGCTATTTTTTGCTGATTGTGCATTTGGGGAGCAGCAAAACGACCGCTTTATTGATGTCAGAAAATACGTTGACGACGAGTAGATAAGTGCTGGTGTTTTTAGAGCTCAAGTGACCCAGTTCTGCTTTGTGGACACAAGAGTTGTAAGGGCCGATAGCTTATCTAAGCGATCGATAGCGCACTCCATGTAAATGTATGAAAACTCGCAATGCGCTGTTGCAGCGTATTGAGACCTTGGATGACATGGTAGGAAGTCAGAAGTAATTATAATTAGCAAAAAAAATATTCTGCTAACTGTAACTATTGGAAAAATTACGAAATGTCATGATTTTTTTTCTTACGATAAATAAACGTCAGTGTAGTTGCTTTTAACTATGAAATAGATTGCAATATTAACGAAGCTTTTCGAAATATGAACAAACAAATGTTCAATAAATAATTAATTATCTCTCATAGGAAAATAACGTTTATTATTCCGCCTTCGTTTGAAATAATAACATCCATTAGTTCACGTTATTAACCTTTTATTCACGAAAAAGATGGATGTCTGTTATGTTACTAATATATGTCTTGTATATGGAAGTATGGTTGGAACACAAAGTAAGTAAGTATATACGAATGAAAGATACAAATTATCCGATTCATAGTTCTCATACCAACCTCTAGTCATTGAGAGTTATGTAAGTACTGCCCAACCGGTTTTCACGGTAATCATAATTTACATCGCTCGTTCTGACCCACAACACTCTTGAACCAGTTTCGACTTAGACTTGACCTCGGGTTATCATAAAATCTAGCGGAAGTGGTGAGGATGGTGGGTGGCAATATAACATTACCGAGATGTGGTATGCGCCGCTGTTAGGCCTAAGGAATGGTCATTACCTCTAGACTTTTTCTACTTTTATAGTTGTCGTAATTTAAGTTGAATCTGTCGTTACTAGAGAGATTCTGTTCGTTTATTTTGATAGATATTCATCGGAGGTTTTTGGTATTTTATTAAGTTAACGGTTTAGGAAATTTGGATTATGATTCGGAGAGAAATTTATAAATAACTTGGGATAACTGTTATACATTAGCAAAACCCATAATCAACTTTAGCAACAGATAAGACAATCGCGTTTAAAGGACTTTATTATATAAGTCACATCACGTACAGACAATCAGATTTGATATATATTTTGATAAATAACGCATTACACACCTTACCTGTGTCATGAACTAAATGTGTATCTTGTTGCAGTGCTGCGGACAGTGCGGATTCACCAATACTGGAGGAAGCCGGTGAGAGCGGGTCGGAACAGAAGCCCAGACCGCTCGTCAAGTACGGAGAGCTCGTCATACTAGGGTATGTGTATCTTAACTCACTATCAATACCATTTCCATTCTATCTATAATATTATTATTTTAGTAGATAATGGTAAGATGTTAAGCGATAAAAAGTTTTTGGTCCTAAATATTAAAAAAATGTAATACAAAATCGTTCTTTTCCGACGTATATATAATAAAGCACAAATAAAGTAACGCTTTCTTTAATAATATTCGTGCTTAAAATACTACAAAAAAAAACTAAAAAATTATATTGAACTGCTTTACCGTGACTCTTCTCGATACATCCGTGTATATTTACAGATAGCGTAACGTCTACGTAAACTCGTAGACTTGTAGGAAATTACTACGCGGATAAATAGATAAGTCAAACGTACGTGTCGCAATACACATAGACCTTACGAATTACTGAGAAGTGGAATTCCCGCCCTACATGCGGTAATTCTACGTATAAGTTCTACTGATAAAATATGGTGTAAATACCCACGTCTTTTAAATGTTTAAAGAACTTTGTAAAATATATACAGAAATTATTATGTCCTAATTAATAATTGTTTATGTAATGAAGCTACTTTTACTACATGAAAAAAACTCATTTTATAGTTTGCTTTATATTGTTCAAACAAAATTTTGTCATTTTCAAATATAAGGCCGATTCAAGACATACGATAGACGTTTGGTCTTCACTTTTTAATATACTACATTAAAATTGCCTCCTCTACGCTCACTCAAATACGCACATTTTACAATTGGACGCAGTAATACTGATAGATAATGCGCCAAGATCAATCTAGACTAGTCGAAGTCAGCGATCGGACACAAGGCTAAACGCAAGGCCTGCGATAGTCCCTAGCGACTACGTCTCGATCAGGTAATGTGTATGCGCTGGGATTTAATATCGAGGAAATTGAGCTTCCTAATTTTACTACCTATATTAGACATGTTATCAAGTCTTGTGTCATGTGGTGAGATAACTTGTAACGAAAGTTAACTCGCCAAGTGAAGTCTGAATCGCGCTTATGACTTGTTCTAGACTTGCACCCCTATAAAAACATTCTTAAGTTTTTATTTAAATATGATGCAGATCATAGTTATATCATTGATCATGCTGCTTTTGTAAAGTTAATCAGTCAATCGGTCAGTATAAACTGTCAATACAAAATTAAAAAAAAATCGAGCTGTAACAGCTTGTTCCTGAAATGACGTCTACATATTATAATTTATACTGTTGTCTCGGCATCGTGTGTCGTCACATCCAGGTGCGTACGCGCCGGGATATAGACTACTCAGTACAGTAAACAGTTCAACGAACACTCGAGTCTCAACCGTCCTTTAGTCGTTCATGATTTCATGTTACCTGCATTCGACGTCTGTTTACTTAAGCTTTTTATATCGGTCCGGAATGTGAATAAATGCGATGAACTCTAAATTTTTAGCCTGCTCGTTTTGTGTGTATCTAAATGGTCATCATATACTGAATAGACTATATACAGATTTAAATTTATGCATTATTATATTAAAATATCTAGACTGAGGAACAAGCCGAGTTCATCGCATAACTCCATAACGGCTATTTCGTTTCTTATTTTTGGGTTTTTAGAATAGTGTCTCGTATTTCATATATCAAAACTCGAAAACTCGAACGAACACAGGTTAGTTAATAATAAAGCTCGAAGTCATGTTTGATTATTTTGAAACATTTTTAACAATGTATCATTTGATGAATGTCCCTATGTTAAGCCATTTGTCACGTGAAAAGCGATAATTTATTTAAAAAAGATTACGAGAACATAGCATTAAGACAAAGTCGATTTCTATCAATCTAATACATATAATAAGGTATTCGATTATATATTGCATTTTATAAATATTGAATGTCGCTTTGATATGTCAACAAAAGGTCAAGATCAAAATGTCGATTATACGATTGTGGATCTTCGCTAAACATATTAGTTTTTTATTAGTTTTTAAATAATCTACTTTGTTTTATTTACATTATTGCGATTTAGGTGATAATATATAAAGCTGAAAACTATTTTTGAATCAGATATTTCATACTTCATTATATTCAAAATTACTCTAACAAAATCTTACATTACGATAAATCGGTGCGGGGCTAGTTAAGAAATACATAGCCATGTGTACATTGCAATGTTGTGTATGAAAAATAAAAACGGGTTATTCCATTTAAACATTTTTAATACGTAAAATTTTCACCAAAGAAGCGCACTTAGACAATATTTAAATTTTAAACCTGCAACGCTGTTACCGCGTAGCGCGTTTAACGTAAATTAAACGCTGTAAAAATTGAAACGAGACGACTTTATTATAGTTTTATGAAGGTTTTATGCGGCTTTAACACCATGCTCGTGAAATGTAGGAATGTAGGAAATATAACAAAGCGTCACAACTTTATGGTTGGAAGTATTAAATGTGATGTTTACTGGTTATTATTATGTGTACCAATTTTGATTGGTACAGCCATGGGTTTAGTATAGCAGGGCAGCGATATTGCAATTGTTGAGTTCTCATTCGCGCTTATATTTGTTCGAGACTTGGTATTAATGTACAACTTCTTGACATAGAATGATTGGGGCCTTAATAGCCGGCCAGTCAATGTTTCGTTTGGTTGAGGATCCTCCCTTTGTTGCGGAGGGAAGTTAAAACATCCCCCTTCTTCACAACAACTCGTATTGTAATAATCATAATAGGTATATTATAGGTAGGTAATCGTGACATTTTGAAAAACCGGAATCGAGTGGCGACTCTTCCTATAAAAATAAATATACAAAATAGTCCTAGCAGCTATAAAAAGTTGGTCTAGTTTACGAAAATCACACGTTCATCACTGGTAAATATTAATGACCAGGTTTATTAAATCTAAAATTTAAAAAGTTTGGATCGTATTTGCAGAAACGTGCCTAAACATTTGACGCATCTTTTTTGACCATTATAATATAAAATAAGGGTCAACGTCTTAACTTCAGATCAAACGGAATTTGATGACTATTCGGTAAAGCCATAAGTAGCCGGTGGCGCATCAACACAATGAGGAATGCCAATCGACGTAGCTAATAAAATGTTATACTTCGGTCACGTTCAGAAAAAGACGCAATTGACCCGAGTGCTTCTGCCAATGACAAAGATACGAAAACGGAAGCTCAACTGACCCATATGGAATCAAAAATGCTTATATAGATGTCATGACAAATTGATTTTATTATGAATGGGTATTGTATTATAAAAAAAGTATTTAAAGAGAATAAAGAAAATAGTAGTATTTTTGTTATGTTAAGAAAATTTGTTTTCCAAGAAATATCAATAAAAATATTCTTTATTCATACTCAATCTTAATATTTCTAGAATTCCATTAAATAAAATAATCTTTTATCAAAATATAAGATGACCTATATTTTCGACTATGAGATCGATAAAGCACGCGATAAAAGCTTTCTTCGCCTTAAATTTTATTTGATATCACATCACAAGTTTATATTGTTTTCTTACAAAGAACAGTATTTTTTGTGTCACTTGATTTGGTAAATTTCCAAATCTGTCCCATAATTCAGGGCAGTTAACATTTTATCGTGCTATCCGAGAAACCCTTACTAGTTTAATTCTCGGAGCGCTATTTCATTGGGTTATAAAAGAAAGATGTAATAAGATTTTTAAAGACGTTGCAACTCCTCTGATGTTGACGTGTTTATAAGCGACGGTGACCGCTCACCATCTGATGGCCCGTCTGTTATTTCGTCAACCCTATAAATTATAAAACAAAATCGTAGCGTTGAATTACACGCCCGTAAACAACGGCTCGTCTGTCACCTCGACACACGTAAATTAGATAAATCGCCTGTAAAATGTACTATTCGCCGTGAAAGGGATTCAATCCAATGACGCGTGCGTTCAAATTGCATTACAGACAGCGCCTTGACATCACCGAGCCCCGAGCGCGAGCCGGTTACGTAACTAGACGCGCTAATTCAATTAAACAACAGCTATATTTAACCAATGTTGTTGTAAAAGTTGAGTAAATGCACGGCTCGCCTGAAGACTTGGCCTAATGAAGCAACTCGCTGGACGGGTTGTTAGAAATTGGAACGTTTAACGATTAGGTTTTGATACAGTTGTAATCTTTTTCCTTGGTGGGACTTTGCACGTTTTTCGTTTTATATTATTGCATATAATTCTAAATGTCTACTACTGTATTGATTATAAGTTTTTTTAATCGTCCCATCATAATCTACTAAGTTAGGGGATTTATAATGTTACTATGATTGTTAATAACATCGCCTGTTACTTAACAAATATTTTTGATATTATTTTTATTCTATTACGATGAACAATTTACTCTATTTATCATATAATGCTGTTGAATGTACTACTATATTAGCAGAAGTTAATTAACGTTGACATTTTAACGCTGGCACCACCTGTCTATACAACGTGTAACGGACAATAGGCTAACATAGTATTTCATACAAGCCAGTTATTTTACGATGAAATATGACGGTGTTGCCACTAAAACGCGTTTTACGTGCTCAACAGTCGTGACAAATTTATGACGTGGGGTTGTAAGGAATCAAACGGCTGCCTACGCAAAGCTGTAGGTATTACGTAGTATCGTGGATATCTAAGAAAAATCTCGCGACGTCATTTTGGTAGGTAAGTTTTACTCGTAACTAGCGAAGGAAATGTTTTGTAAACGTTAAGAGTTTTTAGGCTTTATTTTCTTGTTAAGTGCAGTGCAGTACAAAGTAAATTTACACATTTGAAACTACAAATAAATAAAAAGGATATAAATGTAAAGACGACAATAGATACGACAAAAAAGTCATATGAGTCATTTTTTAAAGTAAAATTGAAAAATAAAATCCATTGCAATTCGTGAAATATACTCGAGTTAAGATGTTTCCCCATATAATGGATATGGTAATTTTAGTAACACACAATAATATAAGATAAGATAGTAAGAAATTAAGTAAGTTATAAGAATTCGCAGTATTAGTCGTATTTTGGTTTAAGTTCGAGTGTAGAGCGATTCAAAGTCACTATATGTAAACTGTTCATTGTAATTTTGTCACAATGGTAACTGATGACACATTTTTATTACTGAGAATACATGATTAAAACGAAACTAATGTATTATAGCTTTACTAGCTGTTGCCCGCGACTCCGTCCGCGTGGACTTTCATATAAACTTTAATTTCCCCTTTCTCCCCCTTATAACCGTTTTTTTAGTTAAAAAGTAGCCTATGTTTTATCTCAGGCTCTAGACCATCTGTGTACCAAATTTCATTACAATCGGTTCAGTAGTTTTGGCGTGAAAGCGTAACAGACAGACAGACAGACAGACAGACAGACAGAGTTACTTACGCATTTATAATATTAGTATGGATAGTACTAAAAAGAGTTTGCAGTAGTATGCTTAAGCATCGCTATTAGTTATAAAAAATGCGTAGATTGTACAAGTTGTTGAGTAGGCCTTAAGCTATTCTTTATGGGAACTCTTGCAAATGCACCATAAAAATTGTCTACTAACAGGAAACCCTAATCTTTTAAATAGGTACTTTATAATTCTTTGAAAGGTACCTATTTCATACTAATAGCGATTATACGTTGATAAATTTGGGATAGGATTAACTGTAAAATCTATTGGTTGTCCATACCATACACCACGGGTATAGAACTGATGCTCCATGCAATTATATCAGGCGTTACGACGGCTTACACAATAACAAAGCCGCACTTGCTCGGCTTCCCATGAACCGCATCCAGCGACATTGTCCAACTTCTTGCTATATTACCGTAATGCTTCGCCGTACTGTGTGTAAAAACAGTATGAATAATGCGCAGCAGACAGGCGTCTTTGCCCTCGATTCGGGCGACGCAGCCAACGGAGCGAGCGGGCGGATAATAAATGCGTTAGTGCGAATGATAGCGTAACTACAGTCTTGAACTACCGTACGATGGCTTTGTATTAATACTATTGTCTAATGGTATAGAAGATGGGTGTTTAACACGATATGGTGGTTGTGATTATTGTAATATTTTCTAGCAAACTTTAAGAGTGGAAGACGAAATATGTGTGATTTTCCTTTCAATAGAATATCTTGTGTATCTTTTAAGTTATCATTTCTTTAAAGTCATTTTTTAATTCTCATAACAGACTGGTCTGAAAATTGTAAAGATTGTTCAACTCGCTGCTAATATCGCTTCGCCTGTCCACAAGCGGCGGTACTGTTATAACATTATAACACAAACTAGCCGAATGACATCACTCATACCAGCACGAGCCGGTGTCGAACATCCGGAGAGTATATTTTATTATAAAACATTTAATACGTAGATATGCGTTTATATTATAACGGTGAGGTCGTGATGTGAATGTCTACAATGCCCCAGTTGGCGTCGCATTTACTGCTTTCGTATGAATAGTCAAAGGATTATTAACTAGGATATAATTTAACGGTTCCCGACGCTCGTAAATTAATCTATGTATAGTCAACTGCAAAAGTGAACATATCCGAAATTTAAAATAGCCTCAACTAAGTATTATTAATCGAACGATAACGTCATACGACTATCGTATCGGAGACTGTTTATCGCAAGCTACCAATACTACGATTTTAACATTAAATGTGTTCATTAACTTTTGCAGTTCATTGTATGAAGAGTATGTACTGTTACGACCAATAAAGGCTGATTATTATATGATATATCATCTTAATGTTACATCTTGATAAATGATATTATGTACAGGGTAATTTTGACGAGGTTAATAGCAAGGTCGTAAAACAATTACATCGTATATTTTTTAATAATTATCATAATATTATGTTGTATGTTATTATTAACTTATCGCAAGAACTCATTATCATGTTACATATTAAAGTATTCTAAAGCGAAGAATTTAACGTAATTGTTTTAATCATTAATTAAAGTGGTCGGTTATTATACAGTTTTAGAAAAATATGAATTCTGAGTTACATCTAAGAATTTACCAGTCTTACGTTATGGTTTTACCTTTGAAGTTTTCGTTTCCTGGAAGATATTCGTTATAAGATATTATCCTATGTGTTAATCCTGGTTTTAATCTTTCTCTTTGCCAAATCGTTTCAGTAGTTTTCGCATGAGAGCAATATTATACAACCATTCATATATCTGCAGAAATATTTATTTATTCTAATATTAGTAAGGATATGGGGAACAAAATTTTCACCAGAAAAAAATGTATTTTTATTCTATAGTTCTTTCGACACCTAATTACAAATTACACGACGTATTTACACTTTTTCATAGTACGCGATGAAAAATGCGGGCGTTACACGTTTTCTATTTTCGCAGCTCCCGTCTGCTTTGAAGACGCTATAAATAGCGTGGGCTATTTTAATTAAGCAACTGGAGCATATAAAAAGCTTTTGTTTCGTGCAAGCCATTATGTTGCCTAATAGCAATTAATGTATGACTTAATTAATAATAGATACCATTAATTGGTGTGTTCTTTCGATATGCGTCTAACGAGTTTTTTATGCTCTGGCCTCTGAATAAGTGTATCGTTTAAGACATCTATCACAGGCCTTTGTTCAGTAGTGGGCAGAAGCTAGGCTGATGATGATGATGATGTCAAAGTTAAAAGAATCTTTATTCAACTAGGCTACATATAGTAACACTTTTGAATCGTCATGGTATTACAAAACATTTACAACCGGTTCGGAAGGCAGTTTCTACAGATAAGAACCGGCAAGAAACTCAGATAGTTGCTCTTTTTTTAAAAAAGAACGTACAATTGTAAATATAAACAAAAATTCGACTATTGATGATGATGAATACGTATTTAAAATGGCAAAAACACACACACTTGTAAGTACATAGGTATATTTTGTTGGTCTTATTCATACAAACTTTAAAATAAATTTAAAAGGAAATATAAACAAACAAGGCAATACACAGATAACAGATATTGAATATGTTTATATTAAAAGTGTTTGCATCTAATACTTATGTTACAAAGAGGCCAAGTCTGTAAAACTGTTTGGTTCTCATGTGACGATTTTGAAAGATCTAAAACGGTCCTTTGAACTGTGATAACTAGGAGCATTCTTTAAAAAAGAGATTAGGTTACCCTGGTTGAACCACGAGCTCTCACCTGGTATGAAATAAAATACACCTGTGGGTTTGGATTAAAACAGTAGGTAACTCGACAGTTTGATTCCATAATCCAGTAAGCCTATTGCATTGCGTAATGTATACGCTTTGGGTGATATGAGATACGGTAGGATAATCTCGTACACGTACCATTGACGTTATTTATGTTCGTTATAAAAATACCGGACTGACCTTACATACAAATAGTTGGTAGGTAATAAAAAGGCTTGATTTTATTCAATTAATTTTGTTTTTAAAACTATTAATTTTGTTTATGTTGTAAACTCGACAATATTTATTTTAAGTTTAAAGAAGTAGGTAGGTCGACTGGATTTAAACATTATGTTAAATAGCATTTAAGTACGTCAGCAATACTAAAGAGAAGTGCCAAATGCTGCCGAATAAATGTTACTTCCTTAAAGATTTTTTTGTTTATTAACTTACTAATTTATATAATATGGTTTAGGTACAATGGTTTCCTGCCGGCGGGCGAGCGCGGGCGTCGTCGCAGCAAGTTCGTCCTGTACCGGCGGCCGCAGCCCAACGGCGTGCGTCGCTCCAAGCACTACGTGGTGAAGACGCCGCACAGCAGCAAGGCCATACTGGACGCCAGCCAGCACTCCATCTCCTACACGCTCAGCCGCAGCCATGCGGTCATCGTCGAGTACACAGAGGACCCGGATACGGATATGTTCCAGGTGAGTCTCATGTGGCTTTATGTTCTCGTGTTAATACAGGTATCTAAAATAAAAACTATCCTATATGTTAATATAGGGTCTAATCTACCTGTATGCCAAGCTTAAATCAAATATATTAGGATTTAGATTGTCTTTCTCAGGAAAAGTATAATACATACTTATATACATATATGTGTATATGATCTTCATCAACTTTTACGTTAATATTAGTGCGATGAGAAAAATAGGACCAATAAATCAGACAGATAGGTTACTTAGGTACGCGATGATGTTCTAAGTATGATCTTTGATGTAACATTTTTACTCGTTACAAGTATACAAGAGACTCATCATTCATCATGCCCGGTGGCATGATAATATTTTTCAGTCATTAACATGCAGCTCCATACTAATCTAAGAGGCTGCTGTATTTTGCCTCTATACGAAATATTGTATTTCTTAAATTTTCCTCAAAAAGCTCCATATAATTCTTAACATTTGCTCCTAGTTTATCTCACGGTTCGAGACGTACACAATATGTTCGGTAACGTCAACGATCGCCATGCGGTCGTGGTTCCGCCCCCGCGTTATCCAGACTCCGTCCACAAAGCTGGAACAATATGCCACGCGATCGCAAACAATAGTGGCTTTTAGCTCGGCGACGGCGATACTCGATTCCTGTTTGTACTAACTATATCGTATGTAGGGATTACTGGAATTGGCATTGTATAGCTGGGATGAAGAATG
This sequence comes from Eurema mandarina, assembly GCA_018238005.1. NCBI lineage: Eukaryota > Metazoa > Arthropoda > Insecta > Lepidoptera > Pieridae > Eurema > Eurema mandarina. The sequence goes on from DWAJ01000448.1 coordinate 17,358, forward strand.
TAGTTATAGTCGCTTCCAGGCAATCAAAAAGGCCTAGTTTAAAAAATATTTTATAATTCGTTCCTCGTTTGAATTTAGAACTATATAACGTTCCAATTTAAGACATGTAATTGTTCTAGCATAGATGAAAAAATAATAGTAATTTTTTTTTAGTTTTAATTTAGAATATAATCATCCAAGTACATTAAATGTAGTTAAATAATCATATTTATTAGTAAAGTACTACGTTATTAATAATTAATTAAGTCCACAACGATTTCTAAACGTGTCGAGAGAACGAAAAACACACTTAATATTCAACACAATAGGTATGCATTGATATGACATTGATCAAGGCCAAGATTGTTTTTGACGGTCTGCAAATAGATTATTTTGTATTGGTGTTTGGCCAAACACTTGTTACATAACGATGTGTACGTCACGGGCAGATGGCAATTGTCTATCACTAGCGACTTACCCGACTCTGCACACGTAAATTTTATGTCAAGTTCTGTGTTATAATACTTTATCACTATCTCTCAGAAAAATGAAAAAAAAAAACGTAAATAAGTTTATCGCAAACAGATAAACGAAAATCCAGGGCGTGGGATTCAGAATTTATTTTACAACTGGCTATGTTCGTTACGTAAACCCAATTTTTTGGATTTATAGCTTATGATGTTTCAAAAAAAAGTATTAAATAAACAAAGCATTTATTAGACGGTTCAGTGGATGGTTGTCTAAAACCTTACAGGTTCATAATCTCATTAAGAAAAAGTATTGAGATTCATAGGCTTGTTTATAAGTTACATGTGGTGTGGTGTACGCATATCTAATCGCACATGGGTGAGTGCCCCCCGGAGTGAACAATGCGTTGGTCTACGCGACAACGACCCTATCGCAGCATCTCAATAACGGCTTGATAAGGATGCAGTCGACATTCTGTTACTAAATAACTCACTACACAACTAATTAACGACGCTTAGCGATAGTTAAAAGGATTAATCATTCAACCAGCTTGAATGTGAAAGTTGTATGTAGATATTTGATATGACATAACTTGTATATTCGTACATAAAATAAATTCGGTGCACTTAAGCTTGAAGTTCTATCAAATTTACTTATTCATGAAGTATTGTAGAAGACGAAAATACTAAAAAATGTATAAAGCCAAAACTTTTCAAAATAACACAGTTTAAAAACGAGTATCATGTAGTCTGTAATTACAATTATGGGATATTTATATTAATGTACCTAAATAACTCTAGATGCTCAGATATGAATTGTCTATGTATTTGCTCAAGCAGTAGTACAATATAAAGAATTGCAAGCGATCCTACGGGTTGGGTGAAGTTCGTTGCGCGGTTGGCGCGGTCGACGCACCGCTCGGCGCTCCACATCCTGTGCATTCGACGCCATTTCATTGTTGCCGCCAGCGCTAACCACACCGATGAAACCTAATAACTCTTACCGACTCATTATTCAAACCTGTAGCCTCGAAACGAGCACGCCAAGATGGCTCGAGCTTTCACAACAAAAACTCCTTTGTCTGCAACGTTTCCATTATGCAGATTAAATATAAGCCCCGCCGTTACGAAAAATAAACACACCTGTGCCATTTAGACGTCTCGCTATCGGTCTTCCGTGTGTGAGTCGTATTTTTATCATTCCTTCGCAACGCGATAATGTATGACCGATTTCAGAATGACTACAGCGCAGTATTGGGGTAAAGTAAACAGAAGTAACCTGCGTAACATGTGTATAATTTTCTATGTAAATACCGAAAGCGTCCGAGTAATGCTCAGTAGTGATTTGTAAATTTTACAATTCATTTAACTTGAATGGACCGACATTTGCATGGGCTGTGATGAATGGTTCTGTCCCGCCTCCGGACAGACTGGTATTTTAATGGCGACCCACTAACCTAAAACTAGTTGCAGCTAATTCCTTATCATATTGTTCTTTCATTATTCAGATTGTCGCTTTCCTTTATCTTGGTCATGAATCGTCTGGCGCATTACTGCTAATCCTACGTTATGAGCTAGTCTAGATATGGACTCGACAAAGGACGGCAATCAACGAGTTCTTTGGAAGTTCTGAGTGGATATGATTCTTTGAGAAATGTTATCCCAAGTTTCAAGACTTTCGTTTAGAGGTTGAATAGGTCATCAAAAGGTTTTCTGAAATCAATTCTCAAGAAATCTTTCGCTTTCTTCTCTTAGTTCCTTATCATCGAGGCAATGATCACCCATCATCCCCTTGACAGCACTCTTAGTCGCTTCCCATTCCTGCACTAAGTGATGAGCTTTCCGCGTTTCATAATGACTTGCTAAGTGGCTGCGGCGTGACGTCACACGCGATCGAATTCGCATGTCAACGGGGGTGCGTGTGACGTCAGAGGGGGGCGTGTGGGGGCTGTGTCGAGACGGCTGATCGGGCCAAGGACGTCGCCGGGCCGACGGTCCCGCAACATCGGACCAATCGATATAATATAGTATCAGCTTCTGAAGTGTAGTATATTACGTATGCCGTTGTGCAAAAGGATAACATATGGTTATCAAACAATGAGTTAGATGTTTTTTTTAAATATCGAATCTCAGAAAAAGCCTCGTAAGTTTAACTGGAATGAAAGCTTGAGTAGTATTCACCTCGGAATTAATTTAATTGCTATAATTATTCTGACAGACAGACAAATAACGATTTATCTTTTCTATAGACATATATTGTATTGCACCCTTCTGCGAGTCGAATGATAATGGAGAGGGAATAAAGGAAAACCATTAACACCCCAAGCTAAGCTGCTATAATTATAATTGGACAGAAAATCGTTAAGTTCATTTCAACTTTTATCAGTTGTGCTTGTAATATACGATAATATACAGAAAGAAAATACAGAATAATACATTTATTAAAGAACAATCGTTCTAGGAACCGATCACACAATCTATTTCTAAAAAATAATGAAAAAGACTATACTACTTTGTGACGCCAAAAATAAATGCAAATAGATAAGTAGCTGTGCCCAGCAAGTTCAATAGCGCATAACCTGTCCCTTGTTTAATTGTTAGGTCCAGAGGTCCCTGTGAAACCGAACATACTTATAAAATTTATCTCTACAATAATAGTAGATACAAACACATTCTAAGTAAAATGCGTTTTAGCACAGACGATGAATCGCTAAGTCCTCATAATACCATAAACCAATAAAATATGGTTTACAATACACTAATAGATAAAGATGGTTACTGCGTTTTTATTGTGTGCTAAAACCAATAATAACGGTTGTTTGCGATCGTTAAACCGCCAATCGGGATCGGTCGTGAGATTTTATTTGAAAGGCAAAAAGATTTACGTCGGCGCAATGTCTAAGATATAAGGCCTTAACCTTGCAACCTTGCTCTGCTAAATCTTTGAGAAAACAAGAATCGATCCATTAGTTTCACTTTTACCCTACTTTTGATATTTATACGGATTCAGTAGAACGATTTTTTTTTCGTTTATGACATCCTCTTTGATACCTTTATTTATGTAAAACGTACACATACATTACTATTAGAATGACTCAGATTCAATTTAGTATTATTTGTCTAAATAAAAAAGACAAAAATCATAAAATGAAAATTATAAAGAAACCGATATTTTAAAGCATATACAAAATAACAAAGCCTTAAAGGAATTAACATATTTACATTTGACTATTCTAGTTGAATTCATCTTGGAAATATTTTTTTAATGTCTTTAAGCTAGTTGGCTAGTATGAATTGTTTAATGGACATAATGTCGGATATTAATCTTAAGGAGTTTGATCGTAATCGTTAATCATTAATTAATGCCGACGAAATACCTCAATTGCCCATAAATTTGGAAATCTGTCACGTTCAGATATACCTAATTAGGCACTTGTCGTATCCCGCGGGTTTTTATACCGAGATAGTATCCTACGTGTTAATATGGGAGCTTATCTACCTGTGTTCAAAACTTAAATCCCATTAGTAGTTATTAAATACATAAATGCAAACTTTCACGTTAAAATATAAGTATACAATAGGACAATATTTACCATTTTTTCTGAATACACTGAGATGTATCTATTAGTTTGAAATTCTAAAAATACGATATTTTTTAATTTGATAGAGTTTTCGTTTTTTTCCTGGCTGCCGTCCAAACAGACGGTGGCGAAAGTGCATCTATACAAACCAGCGCTGTTAGCTGGCATTAGTTTCCCTTTGAGAGCTAATATTGAAGTGTATTTTAATTTCTCAAGCAATTTTAATTTAAAAGCTTAGCTAGTTTTGTTAGTAAGTACGTATTGGATAGTATAGTGATATGCGATTCTTCATATATTTCTTGTTAAGAGGGCTAATAATGGAGACTCCATTAATGGTTATTCTATAAGTCTCCCAAATGCGCCGTCGGCATTAGAAGAAGGGAAACAGAAAAAAAAAGGAATATTGACTCTTATATACCATGATTTTTCAATGAGGGTATATCTATTTCTTTTTCTATTATCAGTTATATATTTACTATTTATCAGTTAGACATAGCACAATAAAAAAAAAAGGTTTAAAGCTTGCTAATTTTAACACTTTTTTATCAAGCAAATATCAAAAACTTGGTTACGATGAGAATTACACAATAACATAAGACATTGAAACTCCATCACCTACTAATTGTACATTCTCGTCCTTGATGGAACTGGTCGGAGTGTCACCGTTCCGCTATCTCACGGAAACGCCGGCTCACTATTGTCTTGAATACACGTATATAAGCTTATAAGTCATCTCAGTACAGTCGGCAATGCACTTCAGAGCTAGTTAAGCTCCAACATATTTAATATTTATATTATATGTATTAGGATTATTTTTTCGTACCAGTAACGGGATTAAAATTGACCTATTTGTTTAAGGTTCTAACCTTACGATGTTGCAAGTTTCAGCCAAATTTTATTCAGTAGTTCTTGCGTGAATGAACAAAAAGAGTATTTGTGTTTAGTGACTTAAAATCTTAGTACTTTTAGGAACACTTACATAAGTATGATGGAGTTACACAAATATAAGTAAATGAGGGATTGTTTCTTATTTAATTCTAATGTGTTCTTTTTTATGTTTTTGCTGCCATAATTAACCATTAGGTTTCTACTACAAAATTAAATTCGTTAGTCATATGATTTTATTTATTTTTTCTTTATTTTGCTGTTTATTATTGCATAAATCTGTTCTAAACAAATGCGGATTTGTTGATTGGCTTCTGTTGCTGACCGTACATCGTGTATGGTTCTACAAACGTGCTGGAAATTGCTCTTTGCCTTTCATTGTGTGATAATATTTGTTTGAAGAATTCATTAACCGTTATCTTTTTTGCAATCCACAATACGAGTGGATTGATCTAGATTCTAGATAAACATTATCGTTTGTTATTAAGCGTAGGATTTGTAGCGGATATTCATAATTGCGAACTCTGTCTAATGTTCCTTTCTTTCAAAGTGATTGTGATATATAAAATATCTATAATATATAATGAGTCCTTAAATGTGTAGCTAAGTGCACACTCGATCAAAGCTGAACCAATTTCGATAGTACGTAAGTGAAAAGAATATGTACAACATGAACAAAGTGGTGTTACCCCAGCTAGTTGAATGTAATTTTTGATTCTATTACAATCCTATAAATCATATGTAGTATATGTATAGTATTTATAATAGAATCTCTTATAATATTTGGAATTTTTAAACCCTGGCTGGTAGTGTAAAATGGTGTAGTTTTATTAATAAAATCTTAGTGGATTCCAATAAAATTCTAATCCCCAGAGAAAAATAATTTTGCTGACTAGTTTGCAATGGATAGAAAAGGCATTTCTCTGTCGCGCGTGAGAAGAATTTTGGATGGAAATATCAAAGGGGAGTGTTTAAAACGCAGACAGTTCATCGGACCTTGGGATTCATCCCTACAGCGATGATGTCACATAACTCGGTCTGGAGTCTAGACGAAACTAACTATTGATATGGCTCCTCAAAAAGGGGATGTTTTCTCCGACGCGTATGGCTATTTGTTAAACTAGTCTTGTTAAATGTTTCTTTCTATTGAAGCTTTTGCTCTTATTTTATTTCTTTTTACGAGTTCTCAGCTGGTGTATTTAATAGATTTTTTCGTTTTGATTTTAATATCTAAATTACTTCTAGTCTATGTATTTAGAAGTATTGTCGCTAAGGTGAGAGGCTGCGGTGAGACGGAACACAATAGGGTTTCGGTAAACTAGGGGGACTTGCGCTACTATAAAAAATATAGTATATAGAATTATTGGAATCGTTCCATAAGCGGTTCATTTGTGTCCTTTGATTATTTTGTCACTGACAATTCTCTCAACAAACGAGTTTTGCACATCCTGAAAGGTAGCAAGCAGGTAGTTCATTCAATTAATCTGTAATCCAAGGTTGCGCCGCATTTTCCGTGTTGCACAGCACAAGCGAGACGTTTCAATCTCTCATTATACAAACATATTCGCTGTCGACTATTTCATTTATTTCGTAACTGATTTCTTTAATTCTCCGCATGAAACCTTTGAAATGTGCCATGCGATTCATAATACGGATCGTCATAACTCGGTCGTTATAATACCAATGCACCTAGGGTTGCCACCGCTGTCAAATAAAAATAGAAAATTCACAAAATAACCCTCTTTATAATTTAAATATTCTATTTTAAAAATAGACACAGATTACAAAATGTAAATTAAATATAACAATAGAGCGTCATGACAAGATCTTAATAAAGATGTTCGTTATAAAACGGCGTCGTAGTGACCCTAATCGCATTGACCTCTCTGTGACTTAACTCAATTTATTACTCGATAGTGAATAGCAATGCAAGGCCCGTCTTGCGATAGGCCAATAGTTATAATAATTGACTTCGTATATTGTAAACAGATAGTATCGTTGATAACAGACTCTTGTATACAATATTTTTATAATCCAGAAATGTAATCGGTCAACGTGTTTCATTGTTGTCTTCAGGTAAATGAACTTTTTATTCTTACTACGTACTAAGTTTCCGTGTTGTATGAGAGACATTTCTACTAATTGAATGGTTAATTACAGTTTTATTTCACAATGTAACAGTTTCGTTTCTAAGTATAGGAATATAAAGCATATTACATATAAAGATATGTTTAACGGCTAACGGCTTTAAAAGCTTATATAGAATATTATGTGGCTGATTTTGGTAATGATTTATGGCTATAAAGCCGTCATTCACATGTAACGTATTTTGATTGTATTTTTTTTTACTTGTACAATCACAGAAAACTTGCATGCGAAATATATTTCCTACAAATGAGATTCGGTTCAATCCAAACATGAACTGGCTTAGAACTATTTGATCCGACTCGTAATGGTCCAGTAATTCGCATTATACCGTGACTGGCGTGGGCTGAAGTGGATTAGGTTCTTAAAAATTGTATTATACTGCACGAAAGTGTTTGATTTTAAGCGATTTTAACGTGAAATAAGTACACAGTGTCTTGACATAAGAATTCTGAATAAAAATGAGCTTGATTCGGTATTAATAGATAAGATTCTTAATGAATGAGAGGTTTCTAAGGGGTTTTTTTTAATTTACGTTTGCTGTTAGACTGTGTATACTTTGTATACGACGGTACTTTTAGGTTTTTTCAAAATAAGCAAATAGTAAAAAGTGTAATGTATATCACACATCTATCTATACGTGTTTAAGGTGATTCACTATTTGGTATATTAAAAAGTCAGTCGTTTACACTAACCGTATGTAATGGGAAAAGCAATTATACGCAAAATTAAAAATATGTATCGGCTTAAAATACACTATTTTTTACGCTTCGTTATCAAGTTATAGTTTAGTAACTTTTGTTGGTAAATCCTTTCTAAAGTACTTTTTATTTCATCGAACACTATATATTAAAATTAATTATGATAATCCATACTTTCATACTAATATTATATGTGAAAGTAACTCTGTCTGTCTGTCTGTTACGCTTTCACGCCAAAACTACTGAACCGTTTGTAATGAAATTTGGTACACGTACAAGTTGGTCTAGAGCTTGAGATAAAACATAAGCTACTTTTTTACTGGAAAAAAGTAGCTTATGTTTTATCTCAAGCTGTTGGTTGGTCAAACTTTATATGAAAGTCCACGCGGACGGAGTCGCGAGCAACAACTAGTACAATATAATTGACTATGAATGCATTCCGGCGATTCCTCAAAATACGGCCTCATAATCAGGTCAGACGTGCAATGAATATTTAATGCTGCTTTTCGCACGCGATACGTATGTGTAGATGCATCTAACGTAATATGTGCAACATACAGTATTAACACATTGATTGGAGTATGGCAGTGTGAAAGAGTTTGTTTTTCTTTGTATTGTCCATACACCATATATTGTTACAGCGCAAAACTATATTATTATACATGTAAGTTTCTATAAATAGTTGTCTTAAATCTTATTACACTAAATAAATAAATTTGAAAAATCTTTCATTTGTTTTTTTTGGTAAATAAACACTTTTGTTTGTTCACTATGCATGGAATATTTCATGGTATTGGTTATATAAAGAACAGATTAAGTTTAAAATCTTTGTAAAATGAATTTGTCAACCTCCTCAACTGAAAGTAGAAATATTCAATTCGTTTTGATTTGAAGATCATTCCTTGTAATTATCGACAAATTTCTTTAATTTCGAAATGTATCTTAGAAGATATCGAATTCGATTGATAAGATTACTTTTATTAATTTAATTTTGATTAGTCTGTTCATCTTATAGTCTTTGTTGTATACACAATGGCCACGAGAATTGGGATATACGTCAGGCGAACAATAATTATGTATCGCACAGCCGAAGGCCCCAAAAAAAAGCAAATATTACTTAGAATTTAATTTATTATTTTTTAAACTTATTTCTAATTACACCATATCTTGCTCGATGCAAGATTTGAGTCAGAATGAATTAAAAATTATTGAAAGTGACAATACTATATGATTCATGTTAAATGGAATTTGGCCGCGTCGGCGATCCGCGTTCTCGTGGGACCCGCCGACTCAGCAATCCGTTAGGGTTGCGCTGCCGTAACACAATTATAAACAACAATCGTACGTTAATTTAAACACTTAAAGACGAATAATAAACATATAATTACATATTGTTTTGATAGCAAGGGAGACAAGACAATATTATCACCGTATAAAACAATACTTTAAAAAATAATTTTACGCTGTGACAGCAGAATGCAATTTTCCGAATAAATGGCTAGATTTTAAGGAGAAATCCTTAAAAGACATTTCTTTAATTTTCTCATAACCTCAATAGTTAACATTGAACCATTACGCCATATTTGAACCGAATTTCTTGAATCTCAGTATGTAAAATACGGAGTATAGGTTCTAGGTCCGTTTTCCAGCCACATTGTAATCCGTGCTTTATAACAAAGTTCAATAGTACTCTACACGCATGCTCATCTAATTCTGGTCTTATATCAGAGCCAGGTTTTTTAGATGCCTGTGCCTTCTCAGTCATTGACGAGCAAATACTTAGAGCATTTCTATTGAAGACTTTTGATAGCAATCGTCGCGCTAAAGACATACAATCTTTTGAAGCATGTTGACAGTCCTTGAGGTCTTCGTAACTGATGTAAATACCGCTATGTGGCATAAGTTCTATGAGCCCCGGCAAATATTTACGATATTTCAATGTCCATTTTGTATCACGGGAATCATATTCTGGTGGTAGAACGAATCGCCATCCGGCGTACTTTTTTTTCGGTGCTTTTTCAGAAATGGGGTTCTTCTGTTCATTTTCAATACGAGAACTATTTATCGCTATTACTTCAGGATGTCTTAATTCAGTAGCCTTTGGAACTTCTGGTGTCATGTTACGCGGTGGAGATGCACTGCTGGTTGATTTTCCTAACTTGTAGTAATTTTCTACGTCATTTAATAACAATTCGTATTTCTTAACACTTTCTTGAATAGATTTTTGTAAATTGTTATACATATGACACGTAGAATGCAAAACAGAGCCCATTTGATTCATGAGGGAAGCAACATAATCTAGCTTTTGCCGCTGCATAATATCTCTATTGCCGTTGGCGTTGATCGTCGCTTCAGCAGGTGCTTCATCTGAAGTCATCTCGTGATCTGAGCTTAATTTATTATCGGGATCTGAAGTAACTGTATGAGACGGTGACAACGTTTCTACTGTCATACACTTATCTGCTCCGCAAGCATTTATCGGCTCATTTTCGTTTTGACTTTTCTTTAATTGTTGTTGACCTTGAAGATGGTCATTATGATTAGTTTCTATTAATTGCCGTAATGAGTTTAAAATATTTTTAAAGGGTAGTGTATTTTTGATGACTCCTTGAAGATAAGTTTCTTGTCCGTTATTTTTCCGCCTGATAGAATATCGTCCTTTCGGTTTCGGCGGTTGTTGTTGTGAATCCTCCAGATTTGGCCGTATCTGTTTCTGTTGGGGAAGTTGGCAAGCCTGATACAGCTGATTTGCAGGGAGTGTTGGAGTTTGCGTGATAGATGGAATTCTCATTCTTATACTTTGAGAGTTTGATTGGTGATTGTGCATTGGTTCATCTAATTTTTGATCAAAACTACTGCACTTATAAGATGAGCTTGTGGGGTTTCGTGAAGCTGACGCAATATTGTGAGAGCTCGCGTTGTTTATTTTAGTTTCTTGTCTAATTTTTTGAAGGACATTATACGTTTCTCCTTCTTGAGAACAATTTTTCAATTGATTCTGACTAAGAACTGATGCTGATTTTTCGTCTGAATGCACCGCTAAAGATCCAGATTGATTCATTAATTGCGATGGATTTTGCGCTGCGATGGCCAATTTCTTTTTGTTGTTCATAAGACATATCCTCTTCTCAACTGTTTTGCTGACTGGTACTAAACGCCGTGAATTTTTCATCTGGTCGTACAGATTAGCTGCAATTTTGGCTGAGATTAGTAAATTATGAGAAGCAGGCATGTTATTTGAGGCATCCTGACTCCGTAATTCGTGATCATTGTAGGTACTACTGTTAGACTGGATTGCTTTATTCTCTATATTATCATCACTAAGTTTGATCCGTTTATCATCAAGTTGCTTTTCTGGCCTTGATTGTGCCGGTCGCTTGTTTGATATTCTCGGCAAGGATTAATATTTTAGAAACCATAAAATTAATAATAAGTGATACTCAAGGGAAATTTACAATAATATTTAATCATTAAGACTAATAAATTTATTTAATTTTTAGTAAGAATTTCTTACCTATTACTTTAGAATTATTATCTGCCAACGCTGCATGATAATTTTTCGTCACTACCCAATCTTCTGCATCTTTGTAATCATCTGAAAAAATAATTAAATATTATTTTCTTTTGTTCGGTATCGTTAAGGTAGCTCTGCAGCCTATTAATCACTACATTGATTCAAACTTACTAGATTCATATTTTACATAGGCTAAATAAGATCTCCACTCATCATCACGTCTTTCTTTCCTTTTCACACGATTTTTTGTATTCAAAGGATCTTCATTTTGAGGGTAAGCAACAAGGGCTTTCCGATCTGCCGCTTGTTTACATAATATAATCCACGTGTACGGCACGCATACGTAATCATCGATACCTTGAAAAGGCAATTCTATGAATTGCACAACATAGAATGCTTGGCTCTTAGGCATGACCTGAAATAATCGAACACCTTATCGTAAATAACAAGTAAATTTATTATGAAAAACAACACTTATTACAAAACAATATATAATTTCTAATTATTTCATCATTATAGTGGTTAAATATGTATATAGTTTCAAAAACTGATAAAAACCTTACCATTTTTATGCTTGTGTATTCTTTATGTATGAATTCTTGATATTTCCAGTAATATTCTCTTCAACTTGTAGATTAATAATTTAATTTCTTATCTGTCTTCCAGTAGATACGTTGGCACTTGTTTCCCGTCTTAAGTTAAATTTCAAATGTGATAAATTTAGGTGCGGGCGCCGTTTATAAAGGAAACAGATACATATTTTTATCATAATATTCAAGTAATTGAAGCAGTCATGTTTATGTTTTGCTCTTGGTTACTTTATCGATTCGTTGAAACCATATTATCTTTACAGGGTATATTTATTTACATTGAGTTTAGTGTACGTTATAAAGTTTTCCTTATTGAATATATAATAATATTTAATATATAGAAAATCTCACTGACAATATTATCTACATTAAAAAACAAGATGTACAACCGAGGGTTGAACTTTCGCTAGTAATAACTATGCTAAACTATTACTGATGTGAAAGTAGAAATATTTTATTCGTTTTGATTTGAAGATCATTCCTTGTAATTATCGACAAATTTCTTTAATTTCGAAATGTATCTTAGACGATATCGAATTCGATTGATAAGATTACTTTTATTAATTTAATTTTGATTAGTCTATTCATCTTATAATCTTAAAGAGTGGTATGCAGCTCATATCCCACAAAAATGTTTTATATAGGGTCCATTATCAGTTCGTCGTTATAATTAACTTAAAACATGATTCCTCCGAACAATTCCCCATAAACAAAGTCCAACATTGAAAAAACCGGCCAAGTGCGTGTCCGACTCACGCACAAAGGGTTCGTAACCATTGATTTATGAAATAAGGTTAGTAGTTTAAATGCAGAAGTTTTATTTAATAAAATTATTATTTTTTTAATTTAAGTTATTTGATTGAAAGATTACGGGGTAATTGGCGGTTTACGATTTACGAGGTATTTAAAAAAAAATACTAACTAGATCTCGTTCAAAATAATTTTTGTTGGTAGTTTTTATAGTAATCATATGTTTTATTTTTCATTTTCTTATTTAAAAGTTAAAGGGAGGGGACCACCTTTTTTCCACTTTAGAAGCGTCTGTCACGGACGGACAGACAGATGTGACGAATCTATAAGGGTTCCGATTTCAATGTTCCGAGAACATGGTTTTGAAAGTCAAAGGTTATCAAATTCTTATTACTATGGACCTGGAGTTGAAATAACAAGAAGGCGATAGATAAACTTTGTCAAAAACAAGTATCGACTACGTAGGGGACGTACATGACGTCATTTACCTCTTTACATCACGTGAATCGTTATAGACGAACACGAAGCACACTTGAGTTCAAGCAGTGATATCGTCAACATCTTGACAATTCGGCAGATACAGTGCGACAAAATTCTAACTATGACTCCGGCAACGACTTCAATCTTCTTATTCTTCCTCATCTTCGGCACATCAGGTTAGTTTTAATATTAATATAAACATAACTAGTAAAAGAACTGAAAAGCCTAGAATTTGAATGATACTGAAGTTAGCAGAACTTTGTAATTTTGTATTATTTTTGTGAATGAAATAGAAGTAAAAATTATTTTTGAAAAATTGCACCAATTGTTTTTAAAATTTTGAAGATTTAAAATTAAAAACATGCAAGTTAGTCCATTGAAATGTTACATTTTTAAGGCCTAACCTTGCGTTTTTTAGAGGACGCAATTTTATTTTTTTGATGTGTAGCCCCCCTACACATGATACGCGCGTGATCGTCATGTGCGCGAGCGTTGATTGGTTGTCCCAGTCGTGTTGTCTTTCTCGCACCCACGAGCGCGATTCTAACGATGCGCAGCTTTTCTTGTCAATCGCTAAACATTTTTGACGATTATTATACTCTTGTACTGAAAAATAGTACTCACTTGGGAGCGCTATAAAACCTTTTGATTTAATGAAAAAATGTTGCGAATAAAAGTTGTTCCTCAAAAAACGATCTATAAAAATGGTCGGATATATTTTTTTCGTAAAATGATTAAAGAAAAAGTTACATCGAAAAATATAAATTTCTCGAATTTCTGAAAATTTTTGCTTATAACTTTTTTATTTATAGTACTACGACAAAAAGTTACTGGACCAAAATTGTAGAGGATTTAATTTGCAACAAAAAATGTTAAAATTTTTTTTTTAATCAAATAAATAGTTTAAGAGATATCGTAAATACCATTTCAACCCCTATTTTCAAGATGGCGGCCGTGGGACAAGAGTGGCGACCCCACAAACTTGGTTTTAGCTTTTCACTGACCCCCCCTACACATCAAAAAAATAAAATTGCGTCCTCTAAAAAACGCAACCCTAAATGTAACTTTTCAATGGACTAAGTTTAAAAAATATTTTTTCGTTCTCGAGTTGTAAGTCCTTTGTAAAGTACGTTTTATTTCATCGAACATTATATATTAAAATTAATTATAATACAATATAATTGACTATAAATGCATTCCGGCGATTCCTCAAAATACGGCCTCATAATCAGGTCAGACGTGCAATGAATATTTAATGCTGCTTTTCGCACGCGATATGTATGTGTAGATGCATCTAATGTAATATGTGCAACATACAGTATTAACACATTGGAGTATGGCAGTGTGATAGAGTTGGTTTTTCTATGTATTGTCCATTTTGTATGGGTAGTGCGATTCTGTTTTGTTTTATCTGACATAGCCGGAGTGTAGTTTTTTTATGGTTAACTTTTATTATGTGATTTTCATCAGATATAATTCCAATGATATTTTAGGTATTTACGAATCCGATATGTAATATTCTGTATTTTTAACCGACTTCAAAAAAGGAGGAGTTTCTCAATTCGTCTGTACATGTATAATTTTTTTTTTATGTATGTTCACCGATAACTTCGTCGTTTATGAACCGATTTTGTTGATTCTTTTTTTGTTGGAAAGGAGATGTCTCCGGTGGTCTCCAGGTGGTCCCATAAGAAACCAGAGAAATCAATGAAATCTTTCAAAAATTTCGCCCATACAATTGTAGTACTAGTGCGTTTATAAGTTTTTCAATAAGTATCTTATGTAAACACTTTAATTTTAATAGTCTGGAGTAGGTCTGATGATGGAGCCAAGGTACTGTATCTACCTAGGTGTATCCTCAGCTATTTACAGTAGCTACCTTGTATTTGGGCTTGATTATTTTGTATTGATAAGCACTTTACATCTAGATGGGTTGTGACTACCATAAGGGGTCTGATGCTGAAGATGTGGGATAGCGTAAATAACTCCTCAACGGTATACAGTAGCTACCTTGTGTTTGGACTTAATTCATTTGTTTCGATGAAAGCTTTGCGGGTGCAAAGTATTAGTTATAATGAAGGTTGCAGTAAATCTGATGATGGAGACCTGAGAGGCTGTATCTTTTTGTATGGGTAGTACGATTCTGTTTTGTTTTATCTGATATAGCCGGAGTGTAGTTTTCTTTATGGGTAACTTTTATTATGTGATTTTCATCTGATATATTTCTCAATTATATGTTAGGTCCGAATCCGATTATACTATTCTGTATTTTGAGGATATGTTTTGGTTGGTATGTTACTTTAGTCTTCTAATGACTAAAAATAAAACAAACTAATACTACATTCATACAGTCTCGCGTTGTCCCTTGTTACAAGTGCACGCCAGTTACTAGCCCGTTCGATTATTGTATTGTTTACGATCTGCGCGCGGGCGCAACCCGCTGGTGCGTACGCGAGTACGCGAGTGCAATGGATGA
>DWAJ01000449.1:0-32924 GCA_018238005.1 Eurema mandarina
TACACACACCGCATGCGTAAACTGAGTTTGTGTACTTTCAGTTCATTTACGGTAAGGTATTCTTAATTATTGTATCGGAGCATGTAGTAGCATAAGAAATAATCTGATCACAGGTCTCGTCAGTAACTCTTGCACATAATTCCAGACGGCAAGCAGCTTTTAATTTAATGCAGGCGGTCGAAAATGGCCTGAATTGCTCCGAGGAAAGGATGGTACGGCCGTGCCGCTTTTTGCTCGACTTGGCGGGGGCACTACCATGCCCCCAGATTATGCTCACTGAACTGCCATGAAAGGCCAGATTTTTATTAACACAAAGTAACTTTTTAATTTGTTTATTATGAACTTACTTCTGCACTGGCCCACCCTATAGCGGCTGTAAGGATCTTTGCATGGCCTTTCCCGGGAACTGAGTTGATTGCAAAGTACAGACCAATTAAATCTGCCAGGTCCACTGTGGCTTTGAGAATTTCCTGAAATATATACAACAATACATTAATTAAGACTCACTGAAGATTGTTAAACATGTTCAATGTTATATTATAAATGTATGTAAATTATCATGAGTACATGTTTTTTTATTAATGCCTAATCTGTAACATATTATAACATTCAGTGTCTTGCAAGCAAAACCTTTTACTATCGTTATCATATTGTTTTGTTTACTTTATTAACTTGGTTACTAGATATAAAATGTATTAATATTACAGTTAATAATAATAATAATAATAATAATAATAATTTATTTCCATAATAAGGTGATTTAAAAAAAAATCCAGGCTCCCAAGATAGTAAAGATGTGAAGAAGTGTTTTTCAGGAGCCTGTATGCAGATGAAAAATTATATCTGGTATTAAATATATTCTCACAACACTTGCAAAATGGTATTGATTTACTTATAAAATAATGCATATCTCTTACTTACCAGAAATACATCATACTCTCCACTGCTATGAGTATTATCATAATCTGGGAAGAAGGTCGCTAGCAGCAACATTTTGCATAGCTGGGTAAAAATATATAGCCCACCGGCGTAAATGCATTTTGATAGTGTTGCGTACTCTGATCTAGGGCAAAAAAGTGTAAAACACTTTAATATAATATTTTTTTTAATTATTACAAAGTTTGTATAACCTGAATAATACTTACATTCCGGAATACTTGTATGCCATATGATAAGGTGCGTAAACAAGGGCAAGACAATTGCCAAAATGATAAAGCGTCATTTTTTTACTTTAATTTATAAAGTAGAAGAATATTAATTTAATTATGCTTCAACGTATCATCAAGTGCTTAGCCTTAGATTGACAAATTGAGATTTTACATTTGTGATTTGACATTTGACAATTGACAACTGACAGTTCCTATTCGACTTTGGAGTTGTAGGTATGTCGTTTGTCAAATTTCAATTAGTAACAACTTAGTTTTATAGAATCAGGTAATATCACAAATTACTAGTTTTTGTATTTCATTGCATTATTATTTTAAAGACCTCGATATGTTGTTAATGTTGATATAAATAAATTATTATTATTTCCTTGTTAAGTAAATGAAAGATTGACGTGTAAAGGAACGGCGAATTTTCTCCCGCTAAAATTTGACAGTTGTTAAATTTAAATTTATCTTCACTCTTCAGTCTTCATCAATAAAACAAATATTGAATTTTAAAGAATGATATTTAAAAACCAAAATAACAAGCAGCAACCTCCATAAATATTATATACCGCAAAAACAATAAATATTGAAAGAATATATTACAAATGTTTCCATGGTATGACTTTTTTGTATATTATAATTTTTTTGTTATTTTAATATTTAAATTAATTTATCATAAGATTCTTGCGTCCTTATAAGAGAGATTTCACGTAATTTTTAGAGGAAATTAGGATTTTTCTTTAGTCTAAAGTAACTTTTTTGACTAGTGCTATGATCAAAGTACAAAATTTATATTTGATATCTAGAAGTCAAACAAAAGTAAAAAAGGCCATCGAAAAAGATTTAATATTTACTTACATTTTCACATTAACATCACTTATACATGTAGAACTTAATTTGAAAGTTAAGAGTGTGCGGAATAAAAAAAGGGTTGTAGGATAGGGTTACATAAAAAGGGGTGGCTTTTTAACCCTTTGATTTTTTAGCACACGCGCAAAGGGGTATGGGGCTGCTTCACCAATGGCAGGCAAGTGTTTTGAAAATTTAGATTTTATTCGTCCAAAGAGTTGTGTAGCTCCGAGGGATCTGTGAGACGGAGTCTCTCCGATTGTCCACAGTACATTTTTTACATTCAAAGCAACAACTTGTCTGTCATTTGCATATATTTGAATACACATAATTATTATGTTAAATACTTTATTTATTAAAACAACATACAGGATACAACTAACTTGAATAGTTACAGTTTAAATTATTAAGTGCAGTGATTCATTTTAAAATGGAATTTTCTTATGAAAATGGTAAGTTTGTACAATGTTAGTATTGTTTTAGTGTGGTAGTTCTTATACTCATTATTTAATAAATTATTTATTTTCCTTTTTGAGATGTTATTAATACATATAATAATAGACAAATATTGTCAATACTATTAAAAAGTATTTTATGATATTATAACAACAATATAAATAAAAAAAAACAATTTAAAAAGGGTTTTCTAAAGAATCAGTTTCATTTATATATTCTATGTAGTTCATATGTAGGAGCACTTACATAATTAATATTTATAAATACATATTTTATTTATATCTGTATAGTGAATCATTGTTCTTAAATCACATTGATTTACTATAGGATTATTTGGATTAAATAATTTTATAATGTGGCCCTAAAAAAGTAGGCCCTACCAGCCAATGCATGTTTTTTCAAAAGACAGGATGTTAGGTATTTATCTATATTTAACCTTTATTAAACTTTATATAAACTCATCTATCTATAGAATAATCCAAAATTTATGATACTATTTAATGATGTCAATGAATTAATCTTGGAAAATTTTTTTGCTCTTCATGAATGAAAAATTTTACAAATGAGATTGATATATTTTAAGTAAAAATTAATTTAATTGAAATACGATCTTGACTAATATCGTGTTTTAAATACTGCTCATGCACCTTCTTTATAGTGGAGAAATCTGCATATACCCATGGACTTCAAGGACAGGACCATGGGTTATGCTGTAACCCTACCGTGGTCCTTTATATTGCAAGACACACAAGCGCACTTTCAGCTTCATTGGTCATTAGGCATAAAAGCACGTCAAAAATCGATTCGAAACATTGAAATAATTTATATAAGAGTCAAAGATAAGCCAGGTTAAAATAATCTCTTCAGATTTCGTTTTCGATTTGCAGGTATAAAGTAGATCATAAACCATTATTTTCGTAAACCGATTTCTAAATCGGGCACTTCCTTAAAATGCAATTTTCGTATCCGAATTTAGAATACTGTTTTACCGTATGGTATAATAGCCTCCTTATGTTTTATCTCATATGGACGATATTCGTACCTTCCTACAGCAATTCCAAAGGAACATTATTTTGGTATCATCAGTTATCTATCCCATGTCGTGTTTATAAAGTACGCTCGCAAATACGTCTAAAACCCGCTGAATAGGAGTATTCACCGGAGTCCTCTCACGTCAACCCTCCATTACAGCATTGTCCACTCACAATAGCGATAAAGAATAAAGAATCGGGACCATTAGGTAAATTTCCTTATTCATTTTTTTGCGTGACACCCTCACCGGGTAAAAAGCGGGGAAACTGTTATTTATCATGTGGAGATGCTCTCGAGATCTCAATCTCGCGGCGAGTTTTTTGTTTAGTATAATCTTTATCGTTGAGGACAATATGGGAAAGGCTCGACGGGCTTATCAGATATTTGTGTGGTATCCTACTATATATATTTTGTAAAATAAAAAGAGGAAAGTAGGTAGGAAAACGTATTACTTTATAATTGTATGTCGGGTTTTAAATATTACCTAAAACAACTTTCAAGTTATGATTGACTAGCTTGTACTAGCGCGCTCAAACACAAAATCATTTTTCAATTAAAAGCAGTACTTCATGAGATTAGCGCGTTTATGTATACGAACTCAGCTTTAAAATGTAATAATTGATTTTAAATAATATCTTATTTGAGATACTTACATCATCCGTTTTTATACTTGACTAAGAATAGTTTTGAGAATTCCTATATCATCAAGTTCCGCAATTCCCTTATTATGGGTTCGTTATAGAAAAATGATTTCAATTTGGGGAGCGTACGTCGCGCGTCCTGTGTCGTGCATTATTCTCGTCACGCACACTGCAGGCGAGTGCGGCAAGCAGATAAGCGCGTATTGAGCCTAAAAGAAATGTCCAAGTTCGGGCCCTTATCGGAAACGGCTTACCGTGACCCCATGCAAACTCCCTCATGCGACATTCCTCACGGCACCGGCCACAGCACCCTCCTGCACCCTCCGGCGATCGATCTCGATGCAAAACTGTCCTCCCGACAGGGAACACTACTTTCATTACTTTCCTCATAATCTCGTTTTATTATAGCCACTTTTATCTTTCTATTACTTGAAAGGTGGCGGCTATTTGAATTCAAGTAATAATGACGATTACGAGTACCTAGTTGATAGTTCTTTTTGAATAAAAAAAGGTTACAGTTAGAATAAAGCGTTGTAAAACAACAGTTTAACCGATGGCGTCTCGGATAGGTATCGGAACTTGAAGCTTCAGCTTTGTTAAACTAATCGTGATTGCACCGCATAGATTTGGTCACGCTCGCGCTCATATAAAATATTAAAACTGATCATATCTAAAATTCCATTTGTAAGCAAGATCGCATCGTTTGGTAAACATTATATTCTGAAGATGGAGCTTCATTCTTTATGTATAGGATACCGAGCCGCATAGAATATTTGGTGGCTGATCAAAAAGTCCAATTTGGTTTTATATGCCACTGAATATTGAGCGACGGACCGCTATATTTTAGCAGACAGAAATTCGACAGGGAATGTAAAACAACGTCCGACCTCTTCCTTATTTCGCCTTTTGTTGGCCTAACAAATGATTAGTGAGGCTATTTTTATAATTTAATAATATGAAACAGTAGTAACTGTATGTTTTTTATCGTTGTAATGTATTTCTATGAATTGTTCTGAAGTTGTTATATTCACAGGAAAGTGCGGTGCCATAAATATGAAACAACCGTAGGACTTTCAATTCGACATGTATCCCCTTAGATTTGAGGCTTTCTCCGAGTTGGGATTAGAGCGATTTGATATATGGCCGCGGGTGGCGGTAAATCAAATTTTGATTGCTATTTTCTTTGTGGAAAGTCGGAGTTGTCCGCTGGGAGCCACGGTGTAACGCGGTTAACATATCCCAGGGCGATTAAATTCACGTTTTGTTATTGCTATAGGTATTTCACATAATCTTTCTTTTAAATTGTTTATTTTCCGTTTGTGTTTTTTAAGTATTAGAGGGGAAAACGACAGTTTTTCAAAATTGTTTAGGAGAGCTTTGCTCTCTGTCTCTAATCATATTTCTGTAATTATTTTTCGTATTTATAGAGTGCTTCTAGCCCCAAAGATAATTTTAAAGCACAGAATCTACTATTGAGCAGTAAAAACGTTTTAGTTCGCTCGATTTCCACCCTCGTATGTGCACGTATTTGTATAAAATAATTTTTATTGCCTCGAGCGGCAGCTGAGCTATTCCAAATTGCTACAAATTTAAGTTTACTTAGGGCCATTGAAATCGAATTTGCTTGGGTAAGTAGATTTGTGTGAAGTCGAATGGATGGAGGCGATCTCAACCGCTCATGTGATCCAATTGTACCTCGGCCTTCGGGCTGTGATCACATTCCGACCTTTAAATATTTCAAATGCTTTGGGGTCCCGATATTATATTGAAAAGATACCACACAGGACAGGGTGGAGTGTACTGCGCTTTTCGTCCTAATACATAATATAAGAAAAGTCAATTAAACACATTTTTTTCATATAATATATTTATAATAAAAAAAATTATATCTGTACGTTTATGTTTTATTAATAATTTAAACAAATCTGTATGTCACACTATGTTATAAAAAATTCTATAATTATATTTATTTTCTAACCGCAATATGCATAACAATAGGAAAATACAGTGTTCATCATTTCATATCATATAATAAGTACTTATTACTTAGTAATTACTCCGTTTCTGTTTAAGAACATTTAAGTGGCAGTTAATTTTAGCTCTACATAACAATTGACGTTAAAGCACGTAGTTATGACAAATAATATTCCCATTAAAACGCTCGAACACAGTTTTATTCGAGTGTATGAGGAAAAGGTAATAAATATAACTTTATAACAATTGGATCGCAACTAAACGATAAAGGTTTCGCCTGAACACATAAGGTACAGGGAGGTGGGCCGGGGTGGCCTTGGATAAAAAAGATCCGAAAAAGCTTCGACCCTTTTTATACTAAATAGGCAGCTAACACGGCCTGAGTGGAGTTTCAATAGATGCTTTTTCGACGGAAGAAGCGACCTGTAAGAAATCGAGGAGCGGACCCTGTTTCATATAAATACGCGCGTAGGTATAAACCTGTCGCTTTTCCTTTATTTTTTACGCGTACCCTCCTCTTAGGGATGAAAGGAATTCTTTTTAAATTGGAAATGTTTTCTAAGAGGATTACGATTTGTGAAGGTGTGCGGCGATTTTCGTTCAAAGGATCGCGTTACGCAATGGATTTGCTGTGTTTATGTTCAAACCGGCAATATAAATATTAATAAATAAGCATTTTTACACAATTTTTATATAGAAATGTATTTGTTAAAGTTTATTGCGTGTAACTTCAATGGGTTCCCAAAAAACGTTGTTACGACATTTTACAAGCGAAAACCAAATAAAAATATAACTACTCAATTAGAAACGGTTCAGCTTCTAGCTATCGAATAATAGCACGTACTCCCACGACACAATAATCCCGACAAAAAATACAAAGCGACAATTCAAAATAAATGACCATTACTTTTTTGTAAAATAAATTGTTCTTCCGAACAAATGGAGACGCTTATTACGTGCGTAAAAGGATGACTTTTGCAAAGCCAGTGCCATGAATATAAATACTATGTTGTGTGTCCGGACAGTGGTGCACAATGCAGGGATTAAGTTTAAATTTTCACATCGTTTTCGACCCCTAACATTGCAGTCTGCGCTATTTGAGAGATTTTGTACGTTTAGCCAAAGAGTCGGGTATGAAAAGTAAAAAGGTAATTAAAATTATTCACTAACTCGTTTTACGGTTGATTTTTAAAGCAATGGCTAAAATAGTGGAAAATGTCGTGTTTGATTTCTTTTTAAAGCTTTTATTCAATTTGAAGTGTACATAAGGATGTTAGGGTGGAATCTTGCGACCCGATTTAGAAGCAAATACTCTATCAATTAAGCTGAAATTTTTAGTTAAGTTTTTGTGAAGTATGTAATATGTACAGTATATCAAGATAATATAGAATCATACAATCGAAAACACAAAAATAGTTTGACAAAATAAAAAAACATAGTAAAACATTTACAAACATTACATATTGAGACCAATACAGTCGCTGCTCTCAGTCTAAATTAGATTTAAAGTAGCGAAACCGCACGAGGGTGTACTCTAGTAAAAAAATATTTTTCTTATGAGTGTAAGGGGACCGTCCGTCGATTTAAATTGCGTCGATAATAGACTTTACACTCCATGTCCGAGTCCATGACGTGAGCTGTGACAGGTGCTCCATCCACAATTACATTCAAACCACGTAGCGAGGTAAAAACGACGGAAATGTCAATTTAGCTAACACTTATGTTATAGATCGAATTATTACCATTTCTTATATGTCCGCGTATTGAGACATTTGTCAAACGACGGCGCGGTTTCATTGTGATCCAGAAAAGGAATTTTATGTGATAAT
Source organism: Eurema mandarina (assembly GCA_018238005.1). Lineage (NCBI taxonomy): Eukaryota > Metazoa > Arthropoda > Insecta > Lepidoptera > Pieridae > Eurema > Eurema mandarina. The sequence goes on from DWAJ01000449.1 coordinate 7,933, forward strand.
AAGCTTATTTTACTATTACAGCTACATCCTGACCGCCCATTACTTGCATCGAGCCGCTCGTTACAAGATATGATTTTGAGGCCGCGTGTCGCCCGCCATCAAAATATTTTATTCGAACATAATGGTTAAAGTCTTTGTTATTTCCTTTTAATGTTAATATTAAAGTTCTGATTTCTCATATCCTTTAGATGGCCCTGCTTTAAGATACAGTTACTTTTGTTATGAGAACGTATTTCTAAGATATTTGATATAGCTGTCTTCGTTTACCGGTGGTGAAATGCGATGTTTTAGATTAAAGCTACTATTGGAAAAAAGTTTTAACTTAATTGATACAAATTTAAATTGCAATATTTTTGATACTGGTAATCTATTAAGGTTTCCATGCTTAGTGGTATAAATTTATTATTATTCCATTCCGCGTAATATTTCGCGTCCATGTTTAGTGCATGTGCATGTTTATCAGAAACATAACTTTATAGGTACTTAATCTATACTTTTTATGACGGCTATTGTGCTTTATAAAAAACAGTAATTCGCAATGCATTAAAGCGGGTAGACGCACAAATGTTAAGAGCGATATTGTTCGCTTATTACCGCGGAATGCTCGCGAGGCGTGTCGCACTTAATCTTTTATTGTTGTTTCACGGCGCATCTTCGACGCACGTTATGCCTAGCACTCCGGCTTCAGATCATAACATCACGGTAATTACGTAAAAAGTGTTATTTATAAACGAAATGATAAGAGCCGCCGCTTATTGCCTCTCAAAGTCCCTGTTACGATTGTAGTTGTGCTATAAATGTTTGTTGATATCAATTTGACTGAAGATGGCTGAAAATGCGTGATGTCAGCGATTTCTTTTATATATATGAAGAGTAGTACTTCTATAATAGGTTATAACTTAATTAAATTCAGTCGAGAGATACCACTGTATTGGTTTAAGTTTTTGCCCATCCCTTTATCCAGAAACTTGCCAACGAATTAGTCCCGGACACCTTAATGCATATGACAAGTGAATGATGAAGAAGTTTGTTTAAGCTCTAAGATGATGGTGATTAAAGGGTTGGCCATTACCGGTAATTGATGGATGACCATCCTCAGACTAGATATTGCCATTAACGTTTGTTTAGAAACTGGATATGCGTTTTGTTTATTTAGTCACTTATGATATTACGCAACATTAAAGTTGCGGGTTTTCGATAAAATTGTCCTGTTTAATTACAATAATTTTATCTAATTGGATGCGATCTTTTGTGTTGGTATAATAAAGCTTGTCTTAAAGGCAAGCGGTTCGTTAAATAAAACCTTATCCCCTCACCAGTATCAAACCAGTGACCTAAAAAAGCTGCAGCATCACCATATACGGTTCATAAATAAAATTTCTCTACAAGTCAGTGACTAAGTTACCGTATAACGTGAGCAAGCAGCCAGCCAATCAATCAATTCTATTATCATAAAGTTGCCTTAAGAAATGCTCGCTGAAAGTGAGGTCTTGATAAATACTTCAGTGATGACTCGACGATGTTCCGCCAAGCATGGTTGAGTGAGTGGGGAGGGATGTCACAAATTGTTTGACATGGACGAAGGAAAATTCCGTTTAACTCTAGCACAGTGACTCTCCAGTTTTGTAAATAAATATCATTTACTATGACGCGCATGTTTACAAAAGACGGAACTCGGGACATAATACGTATTGAGGATATATCTAGCTAAAAGGCTTTCAATACTGCTATTCAAAATTCTTCCACTGGAGAGTATTTTCTTTTTTTGAGAACACGTATTTGTGGGATTACCGTGAGATATTTCATCCGGTCGGGGTCGGGGCAATCCATTAAGCTGAAAAAACACTTGAAATTCAGCCACTCATACAATATACATCGCGTCCAGGACACGCTTTTTGCGGACAAGAGCGGCTTTTTGTGTCTTTTACCTTTTATATTTTACGTGGTCTGCCGGAGTAACCGATATTTTAATGTTAATGTTTCGCAAATTGCCGATATAAATTAGCTGTTTCAACAGAGCAGTTTAATTCATGACTGTAATACCTTAATTTGTATTTTGTAAAATCGAGTATTCAGTTCAATAAATTACAAGTAACTATAATGTTCTAAGCTAACTATTTATATTAAGTTTCATATTGTGTCAATAGATAAAAATAAGTATAAGCAGAACCATCTTAAAAAAGTTGAAAAAACTTATTTTAGGACGAAAATGTATAAAATAAGGGTAATCCTTGTCGGAAGCATCTTCCTTGTTATTCTTCACATAAAGCGAATATTTTACCCTCCCGTCGGCAGGGGATTTGCGGTGTCGGAAAAAATCGAGGTGACTTATCTGGCGCGCGTGTTTTAACCTACTCGAAAAATGTTTTCTTTCCTTTATTGTATTTTTATTCACTTGTCACAAACGTTTTATTTCATGAATGACATTTAGATAAGCCTAATATCAATGTCTTCACTATATAGTGTGTAGGTAGAGTCCTATACTTCATTTGAATTAGTTAGTTTATTTGTCAGTACTTATTTCATAGTCTTTTTATCAAGGACTCGAGAATCTGTTAAAGAGAAAAAGCTTTTTATAACATTTTTTTAAAACGACCCTTTATTGTAATCATGAAATTGAATAGAGTGACCAGTTGTATAAAAGTTCCTTTAAATCTTATTTTTAAAATAATGAATAACTGTTAAAAATTACAAACTCGTTTGGTAGCCCATCAGAAGTATAAGTCGGTTACAGATGTGGAATCCTAATGTACGATAAATCATACGAAAAATAAGAGTACTTTATACTTACATTTCTGCGATATAACGATCCTAGAAAAAAAGAGCTATACTTGATTATCGTCATCAACATTAACTAGCGGTGCATGTATTAGCCATGACGCACACATTCACAATTTGGGGAAAAGTTGTGTGAGTTGTGATAGTACCTATGTAAAATCGATACAACTGACACTTATTTATTAAACCGTTCTCGCTTTACAACCGTAGACAATTTGATTATACTGTTTCGTTTATCGAGAGTAAGAATATTAAGTTTTGAAAGGAATACGTCTCGATATTCTTCAAGACTTATTAGCCGGTCGGTTATTGATCAAAGGACAACGAATGCCCAAATATTTGCGCATATTTAGCTGAATAAGACTGATCTGCAGGCCCCTCGGACTTAGCATTCACTGCATAGCTCGCTTATTACGCATTCAACGGAATACCCCATCGAGGGGAAATTGTACTTTATTTATATTTTATCCGAACTGCACGTTGCTATAATTCATCGATCGATATTCGATTTGGGAAGTGTTCTACTGCCAATGAATGACTGACTCACCATCTCGTCTATTTGAAATTGTGATGATTACTTATTAAATGTGACATACGAGAATAATTAAATATATATGTGTGAAATCAGGGATTAATTACTTGCAAATGTATAGGTATATAGATACCAAGCTTGTCGTCAGAAGTGTCATTACTGAAGCTTGAAGCCTGGTTCACACAACAACCGACCAGCTTATAATATAGAATTGCGGTCAACTGTTCCTGTAACCGATCGTTTAGCTATAACGAATGTCTGTTTTATGTCCCTGCAGTTGTATGTGCGTGGCGCCTAGAAGATATTGTTGCAACGTCGCTCCTACATACCGCTACATACATGGCGATGTCGACTCCACAAAAACTACGAGATAGAGTTCTCATAAGCTGATTAACTACGCGTGTTGAATTCAAAATCTGATATTACCATTAAAACGATGGTTAAGATTGAAATCTTTGTAAAGCATTTCCGTTGACTGCAGTTAGTAGATGATTATACCTTCGTTATACTCAAAAGAATCGATTGCTATATTTTGCTAGGTGTAGGTTAAGATTTATCGTTTCTATCTTATGATAAAAAACTTTTGGTAATCATATTATATTAGAAGATACTTACATACCTATCATGTCACTCTATTGAACACTAAAATAGGCGAAAAGTATGAGTTCAATTGAGAGCTCAAGTGAACTTGATATTTTTCCGCTTTTTGAATTCAGCTAACGATTAAGAATTTTCTATCATCAATACGTATTAAGCGTTAAAGGCAAAATAACAACATTTCTATAACATTGTTATATTGTTTAAAATACTTATTTATTTACGTAAAGTCTTTCAAATTGTTTTAAACTCAATATTTAGATTGAAGGGCAACCTATGTAACGTTGTTACAAAATTTTTATATTTAATTTAATACTGCAGATAGTGAATGATAATATTCTAGTACGTAGGTGTTTTTTCCCCTTTTTGATTAATTTAATGATTAGTTTCTAGTTTGCAATATCAAATCCTTATAAAGTAGTGGGTAATATAATTTGTTTTGCTTGCATGTCGAGTTAACAGTGGGAAAATAATACAAATATTCTTCTAACATTACAACGCATTGTTTGTTTGCATATTCAATTAACGTCAGCAAAAACTTTGGAGTGTAAAGTGGCGTTAAAGATAATATTATAGCAAACGATAATAAGTCTGTCATTAAAGACATACCACAAAGGGACGAACACGGTTTTTGTTTCAATGAATATAATTAAAATACTCATGTTGCATGCATAGTAATTTCTTTTAACGAGGGACCTATTAAAGGCAATATAAAATTCTCGGGTTAGAATCTAGATATTTATGCAGTGTGCGGGAGAAGGCCTTTGCGGCGCCGACGTCAGCTGTCAGTCGTCCGTCGCGCGCGCATACCGCGTGCTCGCTCCCCCGCTGCACCCCGCTCCACCCCGCTCACCCCCGCGCACCCCCGCGCACCCCCGCGCACACGTAACCTTGTAAACAAATTTAAATGTAACGGTATCGAATGGAACGCAGCTAAAGTTCGCATTCCAATGCAGATGTGGCGGCTGCCCAGTGCCCTGACGGACGCCGCTCGCTGTCAACATAAAAGGATTCCGAATTTGAATGGAATGCCGCGGAACCTTTGACTAGTATGATAATCGCCTAGCCTCAGCAAATCTAGCTCCCATACATAAATATTTTACATTGGCAAACCCTTTATGTAAATTGTTACGAAATTTAATCCAAAGTAAAAATACAGGTGTATGATAAAGCGTGATTGTCAACTTATGTTATTATATGCAACTTATCTAATGCTAGGTAGGTACTTAGAACTTATAATACTTTATATAAAACATTGATTTAATTGAATCCTCTAACACAAACGTTATTGATGACATTAGAGTCGATTGATATTCTTTTTTATACGATAATTTATTTACAAAATGAATCATAATTCATACCTAACTTTAACTATTTTTTCCGTAACTTACATAAAGCTGGAAATAAAATGCGTTTGTTTTATTGAAATATCTTGGAAATAAACTTTTTGCCATTTATCAGGATTCCCGATTCCGTCATTTGCCCAATTGTCTAAATTAGCATATTTAAGTCGAGGGCCGAGGCGCCGTCAAAGCGGTGCTCTCAAAGGGAGTTTCTGTTTGTTGAAACTTCAACTGTCAAAGCAATATTTCTTAAGAGGCGTTTGAAAAATAATAAATAAATCAACACACTGTCATGTAAAATATACACCATCTACGCAATGCAATCGTAATCAATTAGGTTATTTATTACGGAAAATTGTAATTTCGATAACACATTTGTTTCATTTGAACTTAAAGATAACTTTGTTCCAACATATTTACCGTTTTTGTATACGTTTAAAATGATCATTTACATCATTGTTATTAAAGATTATATACCACTTTTTTATTTCATTATCACAGTAAATGTAAAAGGTGGTACGTTTACCAGTAATCATTTAAACGACCCTTATTCGCTTAATTGGGAAACAACGGTTATTTGACATTTAAGAAAGTGTTGAAGAAAGTACACGCCTATTGTTTGTAAAAGTGTACAGTCGGTATGCATTATTAATTCCGTTCATTAAACTAAAAAAAACATCGAGTTCTTTAGAAATGTAATGGATAATTTTTACAATAATTCCTTATGTTTCTTCTTTGTATTTAGATTTTGATAGATTCTCATTTTAAGAAATCTAAAAGTTAAGTGTTAATTTCATCACTTTCAGACTTTACAATGAACCAAACTTTACGATATATACATATAGTTCATTTTAATTAAATAATAATAAACACAAATAACAAAGCAATATAAGAGTAGTTTAACTACGTTTAGTTAAACTACTCTTATATTGCTTTGTTATTGTTATTTATCGTTATAAATACTTTTCTGTAATAATATGATTTATAAGCTGGTATTTACAGATAATTATGTTTAAATACAAATATAGAGTTCCTTGTAAACTTTGTAACACGCATTATTTAAATGATTGCATAATCCGCTGGTTACGAATTCCGTGTTAGAACTACGTGTGTATTTTTTAAAGGAATAATGATCGTTTCGCTTTGATCTCGCCGATCAGTGAGCAATAAAAAGTTAAGCTGCGATGCGCCCGCGCCGGTCAAGCGTCCTTAATAAGTCATTAATGTTTTTTGGAATGCTCATAAACTTGCAAGTACTGTTGCGGGTTTAATGTCGTTTGTTTTTACATTGAAACTGTAAATGTTCTACAACTTGACTCGAATAATTATTATCTGTGACATAATTTAATTTATTCTATATTGAACTTTTAAAGATTTTCTAGTTTGCAGAGATCGTATGAAGTTTGAAGATATTAACTTCGATCAGATTACACTGATAGTTGTCATTTTGATAACTAGAAAGTTAGTATATTTATTTCTCTGCATTAGCATGAACTTAGTCTTATTATATTTATTTTAAAATTACATAATGAATCAGACAACTTCTACGTGTACATATTTAAATTTGTAGGAAACGTTATTTTGTTATTAGATAACTATTAGATAGTTGCTATACCTATATTAAATGGTGTTCAATTGTTGATATTATGACTTAAGAATAATGACTTGAACATTGTTAAAAATAGTTTTAAAGACATAAATTGTCCTGCTACCCTTAATAGTCCTATTTAAAGGTTGTCCTGCCGTGACAGTTGCAAGTGTAGATATTTCGTTAATTGTACCGTTGGTGATTAATCAGTATACATTAATTGGTGCAGTTTTATGGCAAATGTTCCGAGAGTCCCGTTAGTTGCCCTTTACGTGTCCACTGAGAGACAGTGCTATAGTTTTTGTCCCTAGCCACTAGTCGCTAGTCGCTATAAACAACTTTCTCTTCATTAATGTTAAAATATGCGATCATTCAATTTTGCCCGAGCTCATTGTTGCGTGTCAAATGATACAGTTACTTCTATATTTAGGCTTGATTGTATATATTATACTGTTCGCTAAATATACATTAATAACTAATAAAATAAAGATACATTGTTCTCTTACAGTTATAACCTTTAACTTTTTAAAGAAAGACGCTGTAATATAACGTCTTAGAAAACTGGAGTAATAAATAAAATCGTTGTATTCAATTTGACAAATTTAAACATGGTACTCTAATAGCATCGAGTATTTATCTTAAAAAGTATAGTAGCCTGCAAGACAGTGCTAGTTACAGAAATTCGGAAATCAGAAAACGAAACAGGGTAACATTAATTGGGAAATGTTTATAACAAAAATCAGTTTCCGCACACGTAGTGTATTGTACGGAAGGAAGCAAGGACAGTTTCTTATAATTGAATTGTAAGTCTGGAAATGTTTTCAATAGCGAATTAGTGAGGGAATCAATTGTAGGGCCGGGGGCGAAGGCCTGCTCCGACGGCATTGTGCCGTCCCTTCGTCTGGCTCGCGACAAGAACGTCGCAGACTGCAATACATTCTTTAAATGTAATTGCTATACACTATTTTATTGCTTTTGATTTGGTAAAAAGGACCATGTGTACATTGAAGAATTTTTTTACTATTACTTTTTTTTATTTTAGTTTAATTATCTTATGAAATATTGACTTTTGTGTCTTTAAATAAATCATTGCCATGTTTTACATGCTAATAATCAATATAATGATATGACAATTTCAATACAGTAATATAAGTAGATCTTAATTAGAATGGCTTATGGCTTGTAGAACAAGAATGACCTGAGTTATCGAATTATTCCACAAATGTAATAATAAGGAAATATTAAACTTTTTCACGAAAATATGTCAACTTATAAATGTAAACCTACTGACTGACGGTGATAACAAAATATAGAATATTGGTCAAATACCTGTCAATGTGCTACAAGAAGACTCCTCAAGCATTTCGCCTTAAAGCACCCACAGGCAAGACCATTATCAGAAAGTAATTGTAAAAGTTAGATAAGAATGGATGTTTGCTCGCAGTCCCGGCCGGGCAGGTCGCAGTGAGGCCGCAATTTAATTACCAAATGGCTCGTTATTCGAGATCTCTGGACCATATAACTTGCTAACAAGTTCTGTGTAGCTCTAATTGATTCTGTAAAACTGCTTCAAACTTAATAGACTAGCGGGCGTATGAGGGAAGCATTTGCCGAGATTATACGGCCATTGTACTGGACTTTGGGAAAACATCAGTGAAAGACATAAGGAAAAGATAAGGGTAGTTTCTAATGACAACAATTGTATGTTAGTTGTTCATTAGTTTCTATATAATTTATTATGCTTTCCGTTCGATTTTCATTCATGAATGCAAGGAAAAATTAAATTTTAAAGTCGATAAATTGATAAATGTTGTAAACATGATTATTATAATAGAAATGTTAGGAAAAAACTTTTAACGAGTATTACAGAGGCGCTTTCTAATGGCCGTACAATGGTTTTCCACGCTAATAAGCAAGTGATTGAGACCTCAATAGCTCATCAATATTCATGCATTGTTTGCGCTGTTTAGTATTTTTGACGTTCGCTTGATCGACGAGGCTCCAATTAGTGCTGCCATTACATCAATCCACTACACAACTTTATTATCTGGAAATATATCGTAATGTACTTGGATTTATAATAACTGATGCGTGTAGAAACTGTTAGTCTATAGGAGTCTCGTGTATTACTTAAAGTGTGTTTTACTTAAAGTACACGTAAAGAATTTTCGTGCAAGTTCAGTGAAAACATTAACAATGAAATAGTAAAAGAACAATCGGCGTCCCTCGTTATTTTAAACAATTCGATAATGAGGCCCGGGAGCCCTGATTGTAGTACAAAGGGTCCCCCTAATGAGGGGGGAGATCAAATAGCGCCGTGTTTGCCCAGGGCACTGGTAGGGCCGGTTGGACATATTTCAAACGAAACTTTTAAAACTGCGTAGGTTTTCACTAATTGAGTACCTACGTTTAGAAAAACTTTTGTGGGTAGTTTTTGAAAGAATAATTGTTTTTGCGGACATAGATGTTTATACCTATAACTACAAGTAGTTTAAGAGATAATGAGTAATTGTTAGGCGATTATTGTAAGTGCTCTAAAGAATATAAAAAAAATATAAAATTATTTTTACCGTACATCATCAACTTATAACTCACATATTATATATTTATAAACGACATATCTCCCAACTACAAACAATAAATCATATTTTCTCTGCTAAAATATCTGATCCCTAAATCTAACAAAGGGTGAAAACGGGCTCCTATAGGTAATGTATGTCATGTATAAAGGTATAGCAGCATATATACATCTCTGCCGCTATTCATCCAAACTTTAGGTATTTGCATATCCCTCTCGCGAATCAAATTGTAAAATTGTGATTGAGCCGCGGCCGTGCAGTGCGCAAGACCGCTCTCTGCTGAGAGCCAATCACAGGCCCGCGTATGTAAATCGCATGTAAATGTATATTCAAATCAGTTTAAAATGACGGCGCATGCACGACCCGCCGTTTTTTATTGGACACGGAGGGATGCCGACTGGGGTTCTACCCTAACCCTTTTCAATCCTTTTTAGATATTTTTTTTAGTTGCCACGAGATTGTCGCGTGTGCCAGTATTGTTCATCGTACACCTGGATTGCAGTGCCTTTTTATAGATGCGATATTTTATAAAGTTTAAAAAGCCGTTTAAACTGACGTGTGCCAAAAGGGTTGACGTTACTTTTTGTTATCTGTGCCACGTGTCGAATGCCAATGTTAAATTTAACGTTTAAATACATTTTTTTTGTGGCAGATGATTTTAAAAGTGAACTTAGGGTAGAACTAAATATTTTAATACTTATTTGAATTTTTAACGGTATTTTCTAAACAACAACATAGTGCTGAACAGAATGGTGGTATCACTGACTGGGTAAACAGCGTCGTGTATATAATGTGTGATGTATTAGAAAGCAATTTAACTAATTTCCTGGTGTGACAGAACTAATATTGGCAGAACGGCGTCTGCAAAGGAAGGCGCGGTGCCGGTCATTATTATAATAGAGCAAACAGTATAGCTTGCTTCGTGTCTTCTTTGTGAAAAATTTGTTCCTGTAAGAATTTTCTATCCTACATATATACTTTTATAAATACTTTTCCTTTATAATCTATAGGTAGGTACTAAAAGTATGAAGTTCATAAGTTCTTTAGTTTATGGATTTGTGACGTTGAAAGATATATAATCTTTCCATCTAGCGAATCAATTTTGAAAATTATATTCCGTACAGCCTCCTAATTCGTAAGTTCTATGTATCTCATTCCGTGGAAAAAATATAAAAACCTGTCAAACTTTGGGGCACTTCTATTATCATCTTAGCCTATTCCTAAACAAAAGCGTCTTAAAACGATTTCTAACTATTAAAATTACCTACAGACTATATAAAAATTATATGCTATACGTGTAATGTCAATCGTATATTAAAATTAAATGCAAACTGGTACTTGAAAAGTCCATAAATAAAAGAGCAAAGTGTAATATTATAATTCGTTGAGAGCAATAAATATTTTGCGCGGCGAGGGACCAGCGGAAATGGATGAAGCTATAGCCCTCCGAGGGAGAGGGACGGTTGGCAGATTACTCCTCACAATAAAATACCTTTTACATTTCAAACACCGTTTGTGAATTATCGCATCTGGTTGTATTGTTTCTTATTTACATGCGATACCGCCATTAGAGTTTTGGAGACTGTTGACGTGTATAGAAAGTACCTATGTATACGAGATTATATTTCTGACTAACAGTGTCCCGTGGTTTAAATTGCGTTTTAACATTAGAATACTATTTTGTGCGTGATAAAGTAAAAACATATTCACAAATTTTCCCGTTCATCATTGTAGTGGGTTAACCGTATAAATTCAAAATATAATTTACATGTTAAATTGTCATATAATATTGATTTTAGCTTGTATTGCTTCATCTGGGTATGTTAAAATAATGATAAAAATCAATCACTTCACGGTAAGACCTATGACTAGATTGACATTTGATGCCTTTAAAAAACTGCCAGCCACTAACCAGTGTGGTAGCCGATACAATTAAGTAATGGGGTATCGTCGCGCCTTTTTTCCATGTTGACATGCACTCAGCTCGCAAATATTTTGCCGATCGGTTTTCGTGTACACAAAAAACATGGAACCTTAGATATTTGCTTCGACTTCGTAAAAAGACACGTCATAGGCTGGCTGTATGTTTGTTTATTTTGTTATATTTATATTTCGTTGCGTTGTTTTTGTGTCTTTATTTTAATCCGGGGTAAATGCTGATGAGATGCTTTTCAATACGTCTTCTAGAAGAGACGTCTTTTTAAAAGGTCGGCAACCCACTCCAGAGCTGTCAAGCTCCACGAGGCGCAGGCGATTACCAATTTCCATCAAGTGTGCCGCCTGCTCATTTGCCCATATTATAATATAAGCAAACATTTACAATACGAAATCAAATAGTGACAAATCAAAGTATTCTAAAAAGTTATCCAAACATCACGACAATAAAACACACAATGGCGTCCAGTTACATCGAAATCCAATGAATTTATACATTCATATAGCTGCGATCCATATTCGTCAGGCGGTGGAGTCGGGGGGTTTTTATTCGCGGCGTTGGGGGCTCGGGGGGCTCGCAACCCTTTCTCCCGGCCATCTATCATCATATGTGAAAAATGATATGTGATATGTGAAAAATGATTCTCACCCACACTAGCGCGGTGATGTGTGTGAATTTAATGACACCCCTAAGTGTTGCAAAAAGTGAGCAACTTTGATAAAATACTGCCTCGAGTTGGCCGCTCGTTTTCCTCGAGATTCGCTCCTCGATGTAACTTTGACGTCCACGAATTAACACAAAAGCTTTCGATACTAACAAAAACGGAATACTATAATTCTTTTAAAAATTTTAAAGATTCCTCATCTTATTGATGTTATGGCATAAAATAAGTATTTGTTATACCGTTATGTTATGTTTAATGGCCTATAGGTCTGTAAACCTTCATAATATACAAAAACAAAGTTTCAAACCCTGGAATTTCAGAGATCACCTAATATGAGTAGGTACAAATTATAAGTTGTTAATAAAAAGCGAGTCAAACATGACATGTGACAGTTGTTAAGCGTGTCATGTCACGTTACAGTTTTAATTCCACGTAGAACAATCGTGTAAACACACAAGAGCTTGCAGTAAGCGACCTCCAGAGATTCGAGAACCATCGATCATACAAATCGCGTCTCCCTCTGTGAAATTGGTCAAAAGGAACTCCGGGACTTCATTGTAAAGAAATTACGTAGCTTCATGATTTTTTCACTTCTTTACTTTTTAATAGATTGATTTCGAATTGCTTTTTAATAGAACATTTAAATGCGTTTTCTTTATATTATTGTCTATGATTCGTTGTAAGTGCTTAACTAGATTGCGAGATATTCATGCTCACACATTTCTAGTAATAACATTTTATAGCGTCGGGCTTTTCCGACCCCTGCTACATAAAGTGGCATTTGAATATTTTGGAGTATATTTTGCATTTTACGAGTACGTCTGTATGCGGGTCCGCCTGACCCCGGGGTCGCATGATCATATCGTTGAATGTTTTATTGGTCCGTCACAATCGCGGATTACTATAACATCTGCCAATTCACTCTCGGCCTGCTGGAGGGGAGATAAAAAAACTGCAATAACGCGGTGTCATAACAAAGACTATGCCGATAATACTATGATTAATACCCGGCGTTATCTCGAGAGTGCAGGCTTCTCCCGCCCTCCGCGTGGACGCCGCAACGTCTTACGACGCCCGACACCAGATCCGATCTTCGACGCTACCGGGCTGGCTTTAAGGACCATAAACGCGCAGTCGCCGGTTAAGGTATTCTGTACCCGACATAAGAGTTACGGATTTCGCATAATGCATATTATATTCTAGAGGAGGCTGGGGACGGCGGGCGGCGAGCGCTGGCGAGGGGCGGCGCGGGGCGGCGAGGGAGGCCGGAGCTCCGCGTGACCGCACGTCTTTTGCACGCGACAACCTCTCAACATTTTTTTATTATTATTGCGCTTCGATGGAATTTATTCTGAGGGTCTCGGCGTAATAGACGCGCTCGTTGGACCGTCGATTTTGAATAAAAATTTTGAATGTAAATCGTGTAATGGAGTGTTTTAAGTTTGCAGGGGAGGCTCGGCCCGGGGTGTATAATGGCCGTTATAATTGGTTTCACGGGACATTGGGTCGTGATTAAATATACGATTAATAGGGTAATAAACAACGTTGTGTAGGATTCAGGAGCAGGTGCTGCCGATATTGGATGGCGCATTGATAATAATTAATTACTGCAACTCTGAGATACGAGGAAGAGTTTCCTGAAAAGTAGGGAGTAGTTTTGCGTTATATTTCTCTTGGGATTAATAATGGAAAGTTGGATGACCCGGATTTAACATCCTTAAAGCTTTTTGTTTACATATATTAGACAAAAATGTAGGCACTTATATTATGCGGTTTATACGGATAAAGACTTGGTTCAAAATGCTAAGATATTTGCATTTTAAAATATGATAATAATTGATAAGAAAATATTGTATGATTCCAGGTTTCTAATGTTTGAGCCAGACAGGTGGCTTCATGAAAGGGATTCTACTAACTGAACCATGGCTTCTGCAGTTCTCAGAAAAACAAACTGGAATTCAGGAAGTATGTTTTAAAATTATTGTATAATTTATGATCTTAGTCCAAGGTCTAAATATGACAAGTTTATTACAATTATGTGTGTGCATTTTTTTCAGACTTTTAAACCTCATTAGTCATTCAGAAATAAATAAGAATGATTTTTTTCTATTGTTATCTTATGCTTATAAATATATGTACCTAATTTTCCATACAAATCCAGTTGATTTAATGGACTCTCCATTAAATCAAAATTTCTTTACCGTGTCCCCTGAGCAAAAGTAATAACATTTAAAAACCTGTAAAGCAAACTGGACTATATCTTACATCTTTTCTTCGCTTTCCAACGTGTGTGTAATGTCGTTGGACATCAACCGACCATTCTAACAGTGACTCTGTTAAAGTATTTTATTCCCCCGTTTGCGTCTGCAGGCTAGCATTTGAAAGGGGAGCCCGGGGTCATGATATTCTGGTAATGGTTCGTACATATTCTTGCAATTGATTAGGCGGGAGTGGTTGCCATGGTAACGGGCTGCACTAGGGTCTCTCCCTCATTCCACACAGCTTCCTAACTATAACTCTAGAGGACCGTCGACCTTAGCACCACGTAATAGGGTATAAATCATACGTCGATCGGATCGCAAAACCCCTTTATGATACGCGAGCTGTAGCTATTGTCTTGACTCTATGCAATTTAGCTCCTGAATAATGGCGATATAAAATTATAGCAGACGATTGTCTTTAGAATCGCGATATCGCTATTATGAGAAACAAGAAAGGATACATTTATCTTTGAAGTTAACAATGATAAGAAATGTCAAATATCTTTCCAATTAACTGCATTTCTGTACAAACTATATAGATACTACGTGTCTACGTAGACAGCTTAGTAAGTGTTCTAAAAAATTTGTGCCATAAATTATTGCTGAAACACACTGAAATATATGACAATTTTACTTGAACTTTGAATCATATTTTCATACTTTTTTTTTCTGTAGATACAGAAGAATACGTTCGTTAAAAGTCTTAATAAAAATTATCGCAATTTAGTTGTTAGCCGTTAGCCCCCGGCGCGTCCCGATTGCAATATTGTCAATGCAATAAACCTGTACGGCCGTTACTTCTGTAACAGAAATACCTGCTATTAATTGAAATTGTCTGAAACGAGATTGTGTCGTGAAATACGCGAGACTCGGTTAAAGTTAATTTGGCCGGGTTACGGGTAATCCGCCCGCTAATTGCAACTCTCCCCCTCCTCCCCGGGAGACTGGAGAATTGATTCTTTGACTGCTTTTGATAATTAATTAATTCGTTTTTCAGTTTTTTTTTATCTAAGCTTGAAGTACAAATACAGTATTTATGGAGAAGTGAGAAATAGATTTACGAAAATATGATTAATTTACAGTGAGGAGTATCCAAAAATTGTTGTAACTGTGTACTATAAAGTATTTGGCTGTCACTAGAACTTCGTCAATTTACTGTAAGCTAGAGTCACATAAAAATCTCTATACAATTTTTTGAATACAAAATACATGGCCGATATAAATAAAACTGATTAAACTGACGACATAAACTTAATAGCAATGTCAGACGCCATCTCATCAGGCAATGCAAATGAGGGTACATGTGGCGCGTGCCTCCCCTCCGCCCGTGTGCCGGGGGAGAGGGGGGCCGGCAGGGTAGGGTCGGAACACTCGCATGCATAATGAGAGTCACCCCTGTTAATCACGTATGTTTGTTTTGCCTACGAGCCGGGGGAATGTTTCGTCTGTCTCTTCTTAAATTATAAATTTAACATGAATTGCAATGTTTGTTTCTGTAAGCTTATTAAGATGCACTCTGATCGGAAGAGATTATTCAATTAATTTAGAAGATTTAAAATGACAGTTTCCCCTTTAATTCTCAGATACTATAATTATAATATAAAGAAAACTATTGGTTCAATAACAAAATGTTGATTTATAACAACAAAATAATTTGAATAGGACTTGGCTTCTATAAGATCTCAAAACTTTTTACGATGACGATGATGAAAGACTGCATCGAGAGACTTGGCAATTTTTTACATTTAATGTTTTTCGTGGGATATAATTTCTGCGACTGTCTGTGCGTTGGCTATACAATTATTTACTTATTATTGATTTAAAGATAACATTGATTAAAAAATGCCCTCTATTAAGTGATTTATATAAAAATATTAACCCTAACGACGCTTCAAGCGTATGAGGCAGATAGTTTAAAACGAACGCGTAAACTCGTTTATTGGTCATTACCGCACTGACTGAGTCGCGTTTGATGACTCCATTAAAAAGTCAAGTGCTATGTTATTAAACTATAACTTAGTTGCTTAATTAAATCATAACTTGATGTCTTTTCTTCTCTTGATGGCATGTGTCCACATCATTCGAGTCGAACACCACGACTCACGACTGCGTAGCTTACCTTAAAAATAATCATAAAAGACAGGATATATGCCAAATGAGTATAAAAAGTCCAATAAGTTAACTCACCTAAAAGATTGCTTGGATGTAATATTGCCCTTTATTTGACTAATATTATAAAGTTTTGGTAAAACAATGTCTATAGGTCCAGTTTAACTAATTTAAAAACCATAATCCTTATTTTCCTTTCTTCTATTCTACTCTTTCCTTTTCAAATTTTACTATCCTATTATACCTTCGTGATTTATCGCGGCCAGCTCCGGAAGATTTTAAATAAACAAACCTATAATTAACACAAGCGTGATATGCAGGAATACGATAATCATTCGGTAGATTGTTTCGAGTTACAGATCCTTATACATACAGAGATAAACTTTATAGGAAGTGAAATGAAATATTCTATTATCCTTTCATTAAGGAATGTTTTTTTCATTAATTATTTATAGCAACGCATTTAAAAAGTTTCTACCGCCTTTAGATGAACTTTCTGACTATTATACCAGTATTAAATACAAAGCCGCAGGGCACAGCTAGTCTTCCATATAACGCTATGTAACTTTCAAGTAGAACTTAAGCTAATATCGCCCGACGCATTTCAGTTATCCCACTTAAGCTAAAGAATGCGAACTATTCACATTGCATTGTCTCAAGAGTTGGTGGTATGTTTCAGGAGAGGGGGTGGCGTGGGGGGCAGAACGGGACCAGGGGGGGAGGAGAGGGCAGGGGAGGTGCATTCCGCCCGCCAATATTATACGGGCCTAGTTAGCGCGCACTGATATTAAGAATTCCACTGCACATAGAGTAGAGAAGCATGAATAGGGGTAAGTATTTTTAATTAAATTTAAAGTTCACCTAAAAGCCTCTTAAAGTCTTACTATGGTCCCGAGAGATGACGGAAGTGTCATAGTGGCTGTATGTAGTATCCTTATTAATATGATTAATATATCACAGATGGAAAATAAGTCAAAAGTTTTGACAAATTATGAGAGCCATCTTTGTGAAAGACGTGCATTCAAAAATTCATAGATGTTATAATTTAAACTATGTTAGAATTTTTTATTGCTAAAGGTATATTATATACTCATGATTATATATAAAGAAATATAGATACAAAATTTGAAACAAATATTTACGTTTTTCGTAAATAAAATGAAATTGACATATCTCATGTTTAACTGCTCTATGCTCTAAGATTGGAGCTCGGGCACAAAGTTGGTAATTGAAAAATCTTTGCAGCGACCCCCCCTCCCCCGCCCCCCGCAGACCGTCCCCTCCCTCGCCCGTCGCAAATTAAACACCACTACACTACACTAACTGGGACTGTTATTTGGTACTTATACACATCTGTAGCATCATGGTGTCCTGGTACTTGGAATAATTAGCCTTCTATGTTTATTAATTAATTATTTTAATTATAATAAATAGATAGGACAGTTCATTGTTTGGCCACAGGTTTGCCTGAGTGACCACTTCCGTCTATGAGGAGATTAAGTGGCCTTCTATCTGTAAAAGTTTTCATGAAATCGGTTCAGCATTATATTTTGGTATTGTTTCGAGCCAATACACTCCCAAACTTTCTATTTTAATAATTTTAGTATGTACGTACCTAAAGACTGACTTTATTTATGAAAAATGAAAAAGTCATTCGTAAAAGACGGGATACTATCTATAGGTATTATCTTTTGCTAGGTTATAATTCTTACTAATATTGTACAAAGGAAAGTTTGCGAGTACACATGGGCTATACAAGTTACTCTTCATAAAACAAAAATGATGAATATAAAATTACGTTTGATGAACCGCTGGTATCACTTGTACAACTTGTTGTTTTATTTTTCATACATATAAAAAACTGATAGAGTTTTTAAAAATAAAATTTTCATTAAATTTACACGTAAAAAACTAAGTGTCGCATCTCAGGTCTCATCAAGTCAGAAAATTTATTCAGTCCCTAAATACTTACGGTAATTTCAGTTTATGATTAATATCTCAAACTAATCGTAATTAATACGAAATCCAAATTATCTAAACTAGAAAGATCTCTATAGATATGGTATATTAAACATCTTTCATGTTTTAAATATATGGATTACATGAAGATAAAAAAAATGACAATACAAAATTAATTTAATAACATTGTTGTAAATATTCCTTAAACACTATTAGTACTGCTACAAAATCAACAATATATTTAAAATACGTTTTATGTAACAGACTACGTGCTACGAAATTTCGTAGTAGTTTAACGCCAGCTAGAAATATGTAATGAAAAAAAATCCTATTTCGTATTATAATTATAAGTTTAAAATGTCGTTAAAGTGTACGCCTACATTGGAAGGTGGAATTATACAATGTCGCGGCCCCTCCCCGATCTGTGGGGGGTTGGGGGGTCGGTCCCCCCACAGTCGGGTGGGGGCGGCCATTCGTCAGCGGTCCGCAGAAATGTTTTCATTTTTATTTCATAAATAAGGAGCGGAATCTCGCCCGAGCGTAATGATCGCGACTTTCATAGTCGCGGTATGTTTTACATTACTTTTGTGTTTGTACAACTCTACATTGTGGGCTATCTAGCTACGGTTTAATACCTACTGAGAGTCGTTGAGAATACGTGCTTTTTTATAACTAAATATAAGTATATAATAGCGTAGAACAAATCAATAAAGAGTTGAACTTAAATAGGTAGGTACCCTTTATGAGATGAATTATTTTGATCTTATTATATCTACATATGTATTTTAAATTTATAGATATTTACGGTCAAAAGCCTCATTTCTACAAGTTAAGAAGTTAATTACTACATAAGTACATCGTATTACTTAAGGTAGGTACAATACACGGCAAGGACTCGCGATGGTTATTAATTTTTGTCAGTTGCAACACGCCAACCGATATTGGCAATTACAATATGTTTTGCTTTTTAATTGTGCATAAAACTGTATTGTGTGTTTTTTGTAATCCATGAATACACAACTATATATTACGTTTTAAAATAAAACGTACCTAATGCCTAAAATGTTCACGTTATTTCTGAAGGGAGAAGCAAAACAAATGTCATGTAAAATTACAATAAAAGTACTCTAAAACCGTTCAGTATTTTAGCTACATATCTCCCACGCAGCACGCTCGGGGCGCCGCGGGCACCCTCCAATGCTCTTGGGTAAAATTTAACATAACAGAGAAATGTCACTGTATTCATATTTGTTCCGCTGCGACATCAGAATGGCCCGCACCAAATCTAATATAAACGTCAATCGCGTCGCGGCGCCGCGGGCCCCTCCATTACGTTGTAAACAACTCACTACATTCCGTAGCAAGTGTTTAAAATTGGGTTCTTAAAGCCGCGGGGGCAAGGGGCGCGCTCCTACATATTGCAAACATATTCTTCGCTTGAAATTTATTGTAAAACGCGGCGGGAGGGGCGGCGCCCTCGTGAGCCCTCGCGAGACCCTCGCCGATACGAGGCCTTCGACTCGTCTTGTTTGCGTCCGCTTTTCGGCCCCCGGCCTTCCGATTTTGTTTATCTAACGTTTTCCGTTCCGCCGTAATTGTGTGAGCTCGCGATTGTCGCAAAGCGAATATTTATTCGGGCGCAGTTTACTTTCCATTTGCTCGCTGCGGGCCGCGGATTCAATTTGCGGCGCGCACCCGATGACATTATCAATAAATTGATCGCCTGCTCTTGAAATATTTTCTGACGACTGACAACTTTGACACACGCACTCCTATTCATTCCCTTTACATACTGACCACTGGTTATACATCTCGAATATTTAAGTTTCTTTTTAAATAAAGTTTCTTTTTACTTATGTTAGTTAAATTAGATTTCATTGCCAGGTCTTGTTAGATTTCTCGCGTAGCTTAAACACATTACACAAGGCACATGTCCACGGTACGTAAAATTTATTTGTAACTTCGAGATCAAACCTTAAATTCAGACAAATTTTAAGCATATTCGTAGACACTGCAGTGCTTCTATCAAAAGCATATTAACATTAAACAAATAACTAATAAATGACACAGTTATTGCTGGAGTCATTTCGAGGCGAAAGTTGTAAAAATGAATAATCGTCGGCCATAAAATCTACATAAACCATAAGGTGAGGTTCCTTCAATACCATTAGTTCCCGGCTCCCGGGGGTAGGAGAGGAGCAGGAGCGGGGAGGGAGCTGCAATCAGCATTAGTCGGAATATATTTCGCGTAAATCTTGTTGGCGTTTTATGTTTATCGTAAAAAACGGCGTACGGCTATCCATGGCCGCCCCATAGCCACCCCGTGGCCCGGACACACTATACTGAAGACCGCGCTCACACAACGAGAAATACATCACACAGTTTCACTTTTGAATCTATTGCTTAGTTTTAAGATTTATTCTGCTTATTAAGGAACAACTTAACAATATTTTTTAACAAGAGTAAAGCTAAATTTATCTGTAGTCTTATTAGAGATGTCATGGCGTTTCGTTTTCCTATTTTAAAGATCGGAAACGTATTCTTGTGGTACTAAATTTGCAAATAATCATAGCCTAAGTACTATCAAGTGAATCATCCGCTCAGTTGCATAAAAAATAATTTAAATTACCGGACACAATGTTTGGTTTACGTATCTGTATCGCCATAACGTCAGATGATAGTTATGATGACTGTCGGTGCGATCCCGGAGCCCCTTCGCGTGGGGTAAAGTTTAACGTTTGCATGATCAGCGATATTTGTATTTATTGTTTTGCCGGTGCGGGGGCGGGGGGGACGGGGGACGGGGCAGCGGCGAGAGAAATTTTATTACCGACATTTTCCTTAAAAATCGCTTACATAATGCCATGAATCAAACTACGTGTAGGCGGGACGCATGAATTTTTTAAGCGAAAATACTTCGGTGTTTCGGTAATACTGTAAATAACTATTGGGATAACGTTAAATATTATAACAAGGTTAATATTGTTATATGTGTTTAGAAACTATCTTACATAATAATGATTAATATGTATCTGTGTGTGATATTGTTTTACAACTTATTAAACTAAGTAACGAATTTTGTGAGTTTTTAGAGGGTAATATTAGTACATAATTTGTGTCATAAGTATTGCATGAACCTGAAAATTTACAAAGACAATGTGTATGCCCGTTTTACGTAGAAAAAAACCGCGGTAGTCATAAGTATAGGTACTACAGCTAATTATTGGTTATTATCTATCTATTTCACAACTAATAATGGCACCTGTAACACAGCTTTCAGCTACAATGGGTGCCATCAACCCTCAATTAATATATTTCTGTGTGTTTCTGCTTAAAAATAAAATTGTATTATTATTCGTACAAAAATTTGAAATTTGA
The DNA here is from genome assembly GCA_018238005.1 of Eurema mandarina. Classification (NCBI taxonomy): domain Eukaryota; kingdom Metazoa; phylum Arthropoda; class Insecta; order Lepidoptera; family Pieridae; genus Eurema; species Eurema mandarina. The sequence goes on from DWAJ01000449.1 coordinate 29,657, forward strand.
ATTTATTGGTATAAAATATTACTTAAAAAATAATTGTAGAATAACAAAAAAATAACTAGTTTTAATACTTTTTGAATTATTGTATCTAACTCATTATTGTATGGTGTATTTCTCTTATAGTATATTTGTTTGTTTTTCAGATTAATTGATGCGTTGACACAAGGCTCACGGCTGAACTTCGTTCGAAAAACGCATTACGGGAATATGATTTAACTACAGGTATGTTTTTGTATACAAACAGAGGTAAACTGCCACTAACTATATAGCATAACCTTCATGTGGCTCATCTTTAGCGTGTTCACGATACATGTATTTCTATAAAAAGTTTAAGTTCATGAGCATTTAGGCGGTAGTCTTTGGTCCTACTGAACGAAATATTTTCTAGCAAAATAAAACTATAATATAATTTCAAAGAGGTATCAGATTTTATACCACTAGAACTACCGAAAAACCTACAAAATAGGAAAAAGTCTTTAATTCTTTTACGTATACGGTAACGTAATTTGAAGTAAAGCCTGGCTTTCCTTCAAATTGTTAGCATAGTTATATCGGTAGCGATCCTGTCGGAATGTTTGGATTTAGCCTCACCGATTGGACCCATCGCGATTTACTTGCGAAATAACACAAAATGTGGGACACATATATGTTGACCCGGTAAATTAGGATATGGTGTTTTTTTAGACTTCATTGGGATAAATATGACCTGAAAACACGGTGTTACACCGGTTAAAATGTATTTATTCAATTAGGCTATAGTAAGATTATTATTAATACCAGTCAGTAAAGTGAAATTTCCAGTATTACAGGTTTTTAGTCCCAAATTAAAAGTGATGTGATAGAATACAGTTTTTACAATAAAAAGTTCGTCGAGATTGCATTTTTATTTAGTATCAATATTATTATATATATATTTTTTGTATAAGTGACAGTCGCACTTGTAATTTTTACTGATTGGAAATAATAATGGTAGGTACTTGTTGGACACGGATATGCCGCGTCCAACATTGCATATTGGTAACTTAACGTAACGCGATTCTCCGTAAGACAAAGTGTGTTATTTCTCGCGACTCCCGGGGGGTTAGTCCACGAGGGGGGTTCCACGGGGTTGCGGGCCGGGGGAGGGGGTCGTGGGGGGTTGTAGTAATATTTTTACGAGCGCATTTTATTGTTGGCTCGCGATAAATTTGTCATCGCCGTTCCGCTGCGGCGCTGCACTTGTGGACTTACATGGGAATTGTGGATCGTGTTTAAAATTGTTAGCAAAAGGTCAGAGGAGGGATGTATATCGTTGTTTGAGGGTAGTTTTGGGATCGAGGTTATTAGCGTTGTATGCGTAAATTACTAAAAACGTTACTTTTAAAAATATGTTAGTGTTTGTAATGTTTAGCAATTCTCGATAGCAAGTAGACTTTTTATTCGTTTTAAGTTGTCATAAGTTATTATTTAAGACGTCTGAAAGAACAACTGGTACTATTAATAGTATGTTATATTTATATTTGGTACATGACAATAATGTTGAACTTAAAGATGTATAACTCATAGCATTAAAATATGAATTTATCTCAATTTCAGGCTCGTGAAGGCGTTACTGAGGAAAGCAAGACGAGGTTCTATCATGGCACGAAACTTTCAGTAAGTATTAATAGAATTTTCATTTTGTTTACACAACAAGAAACATATAATTTTAAATAACATTTTTTTATTGTCTTTATCTCATCGAAACAATTCATATGTTGAATATTCAAATATGATTAATTGCTTAATGTTAATATTTAAATGCTAATCAAATTTAAATACATTTCAAATCGCGGTATCAGACAATTAGTGCAATTTGTCAAGATAGCCCGACTAGAGATGTCATTTTGTCGATCATACGATTTGCATATAAATGTTTGGACATTAAAATATTTTAAAATATTATAAATATATGAAATTACTATATTGTTTTTATTCGTTTCATGTCTCGCCATACGAGAAGAGGATAATTTTATTAAAATTAATGTTAATATAAAGCAAAAAAAACCTATTATTTCACACGTGTATTCAAAGAGAAATAAATATTTTAATAAATTCAAGTATTTTGTTTTATTTACTATCCACACATTTCTTTACAATAACTTTAAAATAATGATATTAATAATAAAATTATATTATTATTAATAATCATAATAATGAGGGAAAAAACTGTTCAGATATATTTATATAAGTATAAATATTTTACATCAACAAATCATGAATTTCTGATTTCACACCAAACACTGCAGGAACATATTTCCTCGCTAAATTTACTTCTAGTTGACAATTAATTTTTTACATAGAACATTAACTATGCAATAGTTAATAGTAACAACTTGAACATTTTCTTAAAAGTAGTAAACTACTATTAAAAGAATTTTATCAAAAGTAAACAACGTATGTGCCCATACGTAATGCCAATATAACACTTAAATGAGTTTATCATACAATTATTTACCATTACAAAAATTGTCTAAAATTAAAATTAAACTAAGAAGAACTATTTGCCTCCAAATTAAATAAATATTATCAAAATCATTATCAAAATCAAATACCCTGGCAAAATTTTTAAGCTACTTAATATAGGTACTATAAAGTTAATATAAAGAACCCCTTTTTTCGTCAGTTGATAATTAATGAGTTTAGTTAATGTATATATTCAAGGCTCACCCGTTATCGGGCAGAGAGGACAATACCTCCACTCGATGCTCATTGGCGCACTCCAAATGTTTGCTTACTAATTACAAGTCAATTTAATCATCATAATTACTGTACCACGCCAAGGGCTGAGCCGTAATTGTTGTATTTATTCTACTGTTGCAAGTTTAATTGTGCGATTTCAATGTTATTGTTTTTTATTAAACTTATCGTATTAATTAGTTTTTATATTGATTAATGTATTATTACATAATCTAATTAAAATACTCTTTAAATCTGTACACCTACTACGTAATAATTTCAATTATTTATATTATAAAAGTATGTCAATGTCATTTGCGCCGTTTTTGACACCTCATTGATAATGTCGAAAATGGCGGCAATAGCGTAGGCGCTACGCATAGCTATACCTACAGACTGCTATATTCCTAACACCTCTTTCTGCCTTCGCCCTAATCAGATGAAAAAGATCCTAATCGTAATGCCTTTTAAAGTGCTATTCAGTTTGGGAGTTTTTATAGACTTTAAAAACGTCTTCATGTTGCCTTTTTAGCTTTTGGAAAGTTTAAATTAAACGCTAATAGTTTGACGAGTC
>DWAJ01000450.1:0-32923 GCA_018238005.1 Eurema mandarina
AAGGGGGGAAGGGGGGGGGGTCAAAGCTTATATGAAAGTCCACGCGGACGGAGTCGCGGGCAACAGCCAGAATATATAAGTGATTGTAATATATTATTTTATATAATTAAAATAACCAAATGTAACAATAATACGTCGAATTACCTATATATAGACGTTTCATGAATAATTGACCATATCTGAGGCAGGAGGTGTTGTATATCTTATTATAAATTCATTATCATTCAACCAATCTGATGTATAATAGGTATATCGTAGACAGGTATATTGGCAGTAAGTAGACACATATTGAATTATTTATAGGATCGACGATCGCAGATTCCTCATATAACTAAAAATCATTCGAATGTATTAAATCTTATGCAGTACTGAAGTCAATATTAAGCCTTAATATAATGTAACATTAATAGATATATATTATTAGTAACAGATATATCTAGATTTATATCTTAATAATAATATAAAGTTATAAATATAAATCAAAACATAAGTTTTAAATGTGTTTTTCTTACAATTTTATGGTATTCTAGAAAGCTAGACTGTAAATACGTTATTAACTTTAATTCATTTTGACTTTGTTCAATTATAACATTCTAGGTACATTGGAATAAGTGTGTCTCTTTCAATTATTTAATAGTTTCACAACAATTACTAACCTGTTTGTTTATAAGATTACTGAGCAATATAGAACATTAAGGATAAAACAATTTAGAGTGTGATTTTCGCAACTCAATATTTTTTCTATTTATAATATAACACCCTTTGAGAGTTTTAAGAGTTTGTAGACTTATACTTTGATATAAACGTCCTTAATTTTTTCGTAAGAAGCCTTTATAGGCTGAAAGTGAAAAGTTTTAAGAACAACAGAATAATGGAAGAAAGTTTTTAAAAAATTATTTTAAAAAGAGTGCGAGAATGTTTGAAAGAAATGAGTTTTACTTTTAATTCTATAGCTACATTTAAATTCTACAATAAGTGACTGTTTATCGATGTTAAACATAAACTACAAAAACTATATCTAAAATATATTCTCATAACTGCTTACCGTCAGCCGCCAAGTTGGGACTGCTGTATACAAAAAGTATTAAAAAAACTTTACAGCACAAATTGTATCGCAGAAAGTTCATATTGGTTTAAAAAATTCAACCGATCGGCATTTTACGGGCAAACTTTTCCGGCTATTGCGATAATGTCAACAGGAATACTATCATGACTTTTCCGATGCGGCAATGAAGTCGGCTCATTGATTCGCCGTCTCGCAAAGGAATCGGTTCAATTAAATATTCATTGGGCGATTGAGGGTGCGGGTGGCGGCAGGAAAGTCGCGCGAGGCGAGCTCTAGAGAGCCGGCGAGATTTCGGCGGGAAGTGTCTGCCGTCGGTGGGCTAACCGGCCGCCAACTGCCACTTGCACGGCGGCTCGCTTTGTCTACTACTCGGAGCGGTGCGCGCTCGCGGCGCGTGCGTACGTCGCGCCGTACTCCCGCGGAGAGCTCGCGGATGAAAGAACGGAACATTGCCAGTATTTGTAACAGTTTGCGTCAAATTGATATAAATGGAGACGGTTTTAATAAAGTGTAATTGACTTTTGCCGACTTTGCGTCACATTAATTTCGGCCACGCTGAGACGCCTCGGGCAGGTGCTGCGTTAAATGCCTACGCAACTTCGCTATCTGCTATGAATAATCTCAAATTTAAATGAATGTTAATTGAGACGAGATTTTAACTTTAAGTATATACATAAAAGATTGATGCTAAGTAACAAATCTAAATTTCTCGGTTACTTAAGCTTAAGAGTTTTAAAGAATTCCAACAAAGAACAATGAAAAAGTTATTAAATGAGGAAAGGTAAAACCAAAGAAAGTATATAAACGGTTGAAAATTAATCATTAATTATTTTCCAAGTTGATATTATAGGTTTAATAAATTTAAGTTTAGTTTGTGTTGTACATAATAATTTAAGAATGAATTAAATTTAACGACATTATGTTTTATAAGCAAACACAAACTACACAAATAAACAGTTCCCGAAGCGTCGAGGTGTCGTGAAATCATATAATTGTAAATAGCATCGTGTTAACTCATCGACGCTCCTGTGAACGCAGCAGGTGACGGCGCGTATTAAGACAAGCGTCTTAACTTTATCGGAATTAATGATAATGGCAAATTTACGCGATGTCTGTTTATCCTATAATTATATAAAAAACACATGTACTATACTAGTTCCGCGGAGTCAATAGTAAAAATAATGAATTACCTAATTATTAATTAAATGAATTAGTTTAATAGATTTAATATACAAATATAACTTAAACTAAATTATGTTTAGTGTATGTCACCTGTGCTATTACTACAAATATTTTGAAAATTCCTTAATTTAAATTGAGATATTCTCTTAGGCGCTACGATAGAAAATATATAGGTACATAGACTGTCCAAAATTATTAAACAGCTGTAGTCAGATCAAATAAAAGGAAAATCGTAGAATTAATTAAGTAATAAAAATAAGACGTTTTCAGCAAATGATGTTTTTATTATAAGATTAATGTGCCATACTTATCATATTATTGAATAAGTTTGAAACTCTCCATGGTAATGTGATCACGTAAAGTTTGTTGCTCAGCCTTACTCGTTGGGAATATGGCAGGTGATAACTTTACTTGAAATAATGACACACTTATGCAGCTTACGCTTAATACTTTAATATGAGTTTTGGTAATATTTTGTTATAAAACGAATATTCAGTATTACTGTATACATCTGAATATAGACAATACGCGCAGTATTTTAGTTAGTATTAGTAGCAGTTAATTTAGTTATTTTTAATATTAATTTATTATAATCCGGATAAATCACAAATGTATGAAAAGAATACATAATTTGAAACATATTCATTTAAAGATGCATGTACATTGTACATTTTATTAATTTTTTTCCACGAAAGGAGCTTTCATGAAATGTCTTTGTTGTTCAGAAATAAATCTACATAATGTATTGTATTATTATTTGGATTGTCAGTTCTACGAAGTTACTTCCTGTTAAACAACAAACATATAATAAAAAAATATATTGTGCAGAGTTGATCACTGTTTACTATATATATTCAATATGTATAATTCATCCATCATGTAATTAAAAATGTTTGTCTGCTACAATCTCCTCCCTTGTTATATAATAAATATGATCAATACATTAATATGGCGAGGCAATAAGAATATACTAATAGCTATCTTAATACATAACTTGATACAAACGCATTAGTAGAATACCACGTTTAATTAAGAGTCGAGAGATAACGAGATTAATAAGATTTGCGTCAATATGAACGCACGGGGCTGCTACAGCTAACTCCTGTGTGTATCATAAGGGATTGAAGGCAATTGATCTAATCGAGAATGTGTTTAACTTATGTGTTACATTAATTAATAGTCTTCACGTCGTGTATCAGAAAATATTAGCTGTTACTACTGCTTATTTGCTATATTATTGGTGTTTTAACTTATTTTACATTTTATAATCGATCTGAGAAATACATCGTTAAAGCCTTGAACTTGTATGAAATGTAAACATACTTATAGATAGAACAACTTTTTTTACATATAATATCTCAAAGACTTCTGTCATATTTTACCGAGTGATTACGTTATCCGAAATCCTTAACGTAAGTCTTTTGATCAGGATATATTCGATAATATTATTGTGTATTACTAAATAAATAGGGTTGAAAGACGTTAAGCGCGGACAGAAAGCGGGTCGGTTGTACAGAGGATCCGTCGCGTTTAAGCCTCGGAAACCCTTTTTTCCTCCTTCGCAAATCGTCGGAGATTAAGCCTTGAAGAGTTCACACCTTTTTGCCAATTTTTTTGTTTAATACAAGGTAAAATTCCCGTATAAAATATTTTAAAATTATCCCCACAAATCTCACCTGTCGGTTTAGAATGCTGGCGGGCACAATAAACCTTTTACCATCAGATAATCATATAAAAAACCTGCTTACAAAAGGTTTGATAATGCGAGAGTGGTATTATTGTGTTATTCTTTGACGCGAAATAAAATATTGCATTGTAAACATTTAGAGAAAATCTTTTTACACGCGGCGAAGAGAACGTTAAAGTTTGTTCGTTTCAAATTCAATATATTATGGTGAGCGTGCTCCCGCTCAGCCGACACCGAAACTCACTCGAGCATTGCTCTCGGAAAATTTATTGTTTTTCTAAGAAAATTTCTTCGCACAATGCTACATGCTAAGCCCTTGGGAAAGTGTTGGAAAGTCTTGATGATAACTGTGAAAATGGAAATAGTTTTTCCACCACAAATATATATTTTATTGTTTTCTAAATGTTAAGAATTTCAGCAACATATTTTTTTCTTATGATAATGAAAACCTATTAATTAACAAATCCGACACTGTGTGGTTTATTGTACAAACTTATACGAAGTAGCTCATAAACAACGCCCACCTCAATGGCTACATAAAGTGGGACATATCTTAATAATAAACACATGATCTGGTTTAACACTGTCACTGTTAATAAATGTTCTAGAACAGCCGATCTCTTGCGGTCTGCCACTAACTGTCGCTCACTGCTAAATGTTGTTAGTTGTCCTATCATTGAGTTACTCGAAGCAAGTCATGCTATAGATAAAGCGCTTCAAAAATAGGTCATAAGTTTTTAGTGAAGTCTTGAGTAGACACGTAATAACGTTCGGTAAAAAATCGTTAACCCACGTTCACGTCTCGTAGACACGTGCGCACAGGGCACTCCTGAGACTGATCCCTACTGCTTAGATTAAATTTGATCCTATAAAAATGTGTCCTCTAGTCGATAACTTCCAAAATTTGCAGATGGGCAGAGTATGCCCGCGATAGACGAACGATATACGTGTCAGGCCTACTGACTCGCACTGGGTCCCAAGCACTAATAGTTGAATGGAGAAAAAGAAATGCTGAATCTTTGCTTATTCGGTTAATCGAATACGTACCTACAATTATTGAGGATTAGAAGTAAACAACTAAAAATACTATAAATATGATGTATATTATGTGTAGGTTTTAAAAAGTTAATCTCGTTTAAATTAAAGAGTGTTCGTTACGGCCCGATCAAAATAAATCTGATATGAAATCAAACAAGGAAGTAATAACGAGACGTCAGATTTATCGCGTTAAAAAGAATTAAGGAAAGTGCTTTGGGAAAACTTTTATTTTGTGATCACGAACAGAAACTTGTACATTTAGGTATGAAAAAATGCGAATCACTCTCGAGAAAACGAATCAATATTTAAACATGGACACTTGAAAACAAACTTTTTAGTTATAAATTCTTCTTATCGGTTGTTGGATAAAATTTATCGTTTAATTATACGAAAAGTTTAAAAAAGGTTCACCTTCTTAAAATTGGGTAGTTACTTAAGAGCTTCAGCGTTCTTTACGGGCTGAATCCTCGACAGTGGTTATTAATTTAAAGGATCGATTATAAGCGACGTTAATTTGAACTTCATTCTCTATTTGAAAATTTCCTATTACATTTTATATTTTGACACTTTTCAAGTGTGTATTCTAAATTAGTTTCTATATTGTCTCCAATCAGAACTTTTCAGTATATAGTTTATGTTATGTTTAATATAGTAAGCAACTATCCAAGCAATGAAACAATTAGAAGCGTATACATTTATCGAACTCCCATTGTGTATTGTTGGTTCAAGAGAATCGAAGGCCTTCGCTGGACACAATGCCTTCGTTAGATAACGCTTGCTTGCTAACGATCAATTTTAGGGCTATTACGATGTATTAGCGCCTTGATGTACAGTTTTAACTTCAATAAAGTTTTGATGAATTTCTCAAGTCTCGCCAAGCCTTTTGTTAAATTGAAGCGCCGGATATTGATGAATAATTCGACGGCTAAGTAATGTTGTTGTAATTATTCAAAGTCCGATATCAAATAACGTCCTTGTTTGGATTTCAAAATAGACGAACACTTTTAACTTTAAGTATCACGATCGTTGAGCAATATTTGTACATGTCCTGATTTTCTAACTATAATCCAGAAGAATAGGCATAATTATAAAGAGGGACAAGCACTTCATTAACCACTAAATAAAAATAATTTTATTTAGTAAGGTTTTATTTATTTCTCACATATTTTTCAGGATATAACGAAAACGTTTTATTTATTGAATTAATAATATTATGTCTTGTTTTGTTTTAATAATCCTTTCTTGACTAAAACTTCTTAACCGTCATAAGGAAGATAATAAAACTGTCTCCAAAGTAATATTTAAGTGTTTATAAACTACATAAAGTATAACATTATACGCACACCATAAAGACTTCCTTAATCACTATAGGGAGGCAAATCGTAAATCCAAGAAGGGAAATTTCTTTATAGTCGCCTTAAAGTTTAACGTATAGGCACACACTGAAACTATCGAGGTCGTGGGGTGAAACGAAATAAATTGAAACACCATCACTTTCACGGCACTTTTAATTTATTTTATATATAAAAGTATTATACATGGTTTATTGGATCATTTATCTTTCGCTTACAACACAATCAATTGGCGTATAAAGCGTTTTTACAACTGTTCACCTATCCGTTATTTGTGGATATTGTTTCGGATTGTTTAGGACCGAATAGAATTTAAATGAAATAAAACTCTTGTATAGGTGTTGTTTGCATGGGTTGTAATATAAACACGAATAAATGTTCTTTATATTGTAACAAATAAATAAAAAAAAACAATATTTAATATAAGGCTGAAAAATATTAAAAACTAAAGACATAAAAACAATACGGCGAAACTATTCAAAATAGCGTTTCTACTTTAACGCTTTAACGCGTAGTTATCTTTACGAAGCTTTCGCAATAATGACAATATAATGATAAAGTAAAGCTAACAGCGAAGTGTAAGCAAAATCCTCTTCACAAAATATCCCACGTAAATGAAATAAATCGTTACCTACGTGCTTGTGAAATGGCAGATTTTCCAGTTTTCCATTCTTTAACAAATATGAATTAATCGATCACTACCGGCAGGATAGTGGGATGTTGAAAAATAAAAGGTTTTCAAAATGGAGCGAACGACGCGATGCACAGGGCTCGTAGTACAGGCCGCATTCCGCAGCAAATGCGGTTGCGATTCTGACAGATCCACGAGTCGGACCGCTGGTACGCGATACGCTTTTAAAAGCCATTTTTTTTTCAAAGAAATTCATTTTATTCTCTCTTTTATTCTTTGATGAATCGAGGTAATTTGAAGTGTTAGGGCTTCTGGTAAGGCATAAATGTGACCCATGAGACGAGTAATTGTCGCTAAAAATGTTAGGTAAAAAACCTGGTCTTTAAAGCTGAAACATTAATGGTTGGGTATATTTCAACCCTACAGCTTTTATATTATTTAATTAGTGTTAATGACTTTATATTTTAACAATGCTATATAAAGATAAAACTTGTTTAAAGATTTTACAATCAAGCAAACGACCCTTAAATTTCCAAATTTTCGATCCTAATATCGAATACATTAATTTTCAATATTTTAGTTTATTATTTTATGTTTATAAACAAACAGCAAAAACAATTTATAAAATGAAAGGTTAAAGGTTTTATAAAAGAAAAACTTGCCTTCTAACAAACAGTGAAATGTGATTTTCAAATCGAATAGTAGAAAACAATGTTAAATCTGATAAAATGTGTTTGGAACGTGATGCTCTAATGGGTATCGCGAATCTCTGAGTTTTAAAATACGGTTTAGCGGATGTGTTCGACAAGTTGGTGTAATTTCAGTAAAGAATGGTTACTGCTCGACTCGGATAAAATGATTCGTATTATATTTAGAAGTATGTGTTTTGAAAAATGAGGTATGTTTATTATAAGTAAACCTTATAATGATATTAATATCGTGGAAATCTGTCTACAAAGATAATAAAGGTATTAAATACTATTCTACAGTTTTTGTGGTAAGCATTTGATTTTAATATTTTTAATTAAGTATGAAACAATGTGAAAATGAACATTCCATTTCGTTTCGTTTACATATTTTATGACTATGTAAGAATCTCGTAGCGTAGCATAATCGTAGATGGTAGCTACAGTGGTCTACGAATTGTTAAGCATTGGCATCTTGCTATTAGACAAATGAAATAGATCTGTTTTTTACACATTTTATATATTAAAACTAGCTGACCCGTGCCCACTTCGTTGGACATAATGTTAATTATCTTTTTCGTTTTTTTATATAGCCTATCACACTCAGCAATAATATTGCTTTCTATTCGTGAAAGAATTTTTAAAATCGATTCAGTAGATCCCGAGATTACCCCTTATAATTTAACAAATACACAAGCCTTACTTCTTTATAATATTAGTATAGATTAGACTGCACATGATATGATTGTTCAGATAAAAAATATCGTATAATTTCAATACTATCAGCCTCATCAGGACACATAAAAACTGATAAGCGCAATAGTAGTTAAAAGTTTAAACTTTTTCAATTCAACTTGTATATTCGTTGGATTTATCACACGTCATTAATATCGTGATTGATTTCAACGCAGTCCCTAACGATACATGAAATATTCTCACTCATTAAATCACGTGGCACGAGAGTGGAGTGTTCGCGAGGACTCTCATCCAATCATGCTTTAATAAATATGTGCTCTTCGATGTTTCAACAATAATTAAAATTGAGGATATATACAACGTATATACAATGCAAAGCATAATACAAAATAATTGTTCTGATTATCATCAATGCAGCCTAGCCTGTACGAGTAGATATAAGCTACGTCGTAGATATATTAGTCGGTGTATGAAAGATGTAAATTTCTGTTAAAAAGAAACGTTTTTAATCTTCTCTTTTCTGAATTTCAATTGATAACCAATAAATCACATGGATTCAGATATTTTATTCTTCATCGACTTTTATTGAAAACCTCAAGTTGAGTTCTAGACGTCAAATTTACAATTCAATTGAAACTGCACAAGGCTTTGCATGTGAATACGTCCATTTGAAGCACATACGATCTCCTCAATTGACATAAATGGAATCATCCCAATAAGACGTTGTTTCAGAACACAAGGCTTGAGGCGGGTCAAGATATAGATTTCTGTTTCACCTGGTATCATGTTCTAAGGATAAGATGACAATGTATTTGCGTAACATAGCCGGAAGTGACTTAGTAATTAAATAACCTTATAATTTAAAGAACGAAAAAAACTATAAAAAAATATTTTTTTTCGTGGTCTTTATTTACCAAATCATTACATAATGTTTCTAGAATGACGCCATAATACTGTTAGTAATACATTGCTCGTTAAGCAGACTCTAAGCGATATCTAAATGTAATATTTAAATTGCGTGTTATCAATGAGAACGGAGCAAACGCTATGGGCCCATAATTCAATCGAAACGATATGTCTCGTTCGTAGCTTCGAACTGGAACGCAACGATAGCCGACTCCGCAAAAGTTGGCACGGTTGGCAACAGAGACCACTGCCAATTTCCATTAGCCCATCATCCAAAACGAAAAAATGCATAGACGATCACTTTTTCATTCAATTAAAATTGGCTCTCAACCAAAACGGTTATATATTTTGAGATAAGGATGGCTGCCTTTTAGAATACGCTTAATTCAATGGAATCACCGCGGTTCAGGTGTCTTTTATTTTCGTGGTGGAACGTTCAAGTGCGCTATTGAACCGCCTCATACCGCCTCGCGTTGATTATCGAATTGTTGTGGGAACATTGAAAACCCATAAGCTTTCAATATCGTGAAGTTAACTCGGGTTTTGTTCCCAGTGGTTGCTCCATCTGAATATCAAAAATGTGAAAGCAGTCGTCAGTAATCGGGACACGTATATCGGGACCCTATCACTTCGCTCTTTACTTACTTGCTCGGCGCCATCTGCACATTCTCTACCTAATCCAGTAACAAATTTGATTATGTAATAATATCGGATGGCTTAGGCTAATAATTTGTTGTTTCGCTGCGAGATTTAGAAGCGTAAATCTTATTTTTATTTACCTTATTGTAATATGAGAGAAAAATACGACGTTTAATATATTTGTTATATAAAAGAATTTTCCTATTTATTGTAATCATTTTTTACTTTATTTCTATATTATAATTGTATTCACTTCTAAGTATAGAATTGCAAAGAATAAATGTCTATTCTTTGTAAATGTATATATGTGTTTCTCAAAAGATGAGCGAACTAGAGGAGGCTTTAATGGCCTCTCGACAGGTTCTCACCGAGTCCTCTAGGTCACTTCGTTACTTGAATTGTACAGGCTGTTATACGCTATGAATAACCGACGGGAAATTTAACACAGTTAAACATTGGATTATTATTCTGCTGAAGAATAATATACCGAACATATACATACAACAGCGCTCAATTGTTATAGAAACGAAACGGTTTGAAGTTTTAAACTTGTTATGATTTTTTTTGTACTTATTAAACTTGAAATTTAAATCTTCTCTCAAATTAATTTTTCTTACGAAACGCATACGAAGACAATACTAAAATATGCTGTTTCCCAAAATCCGAATGCAGCCTGTCAGGAATTCCATTAATTTTGCCTTTGCACCGAAATAACACGTTTTCCGTTTCAATACATGTACACTCAGCTTTAAAATGGCGTTGAATCTATTGATGTATATTCACGCTCAATATTGAGAGTAGAACGGATGAGTTGGTTACTTTTTTATTAAGAACCCTCTCCTAATAAGTAAGTTTATATTGATTGATTTAATATGAATACTTAATTACCTTATAACTTAATCTTATTGTTTTCATATCGATGATTATAAATAGAGTTTAGAAACACATAATTTAATTATAAGGCTATTTTGGAGCTTATAATTGATTCGGGAGTTTTGCGCATGTCTTAAGCAGGCTATAAGCGAGATATAAATTTAGCAAGTCATTATATTATTTATAAACTACACCGACAATACAACTGAAATGTTAAAATAAACATTTGTCAAATATACTTCGAATAAAGTTACGAGAACTTTACTACCCAATATATTTAATAGTAATTGCTAATTTGCACTTCCTAGCTTAGTTTGTATTGTGCGTAACATAAATTATATCGTAATTAATTAACGCGATAATTAGCTGAATAGTTTCTATAATATTATTTGCTATCATCTAGCTAAACATTAATGGCTTGCGTAAACCGCTTCGATCATAAACAATATCCGAACCCAATCGAGCTCTGGTTATTATTTCGTTAGTGCCGTAATATTCTAGGTTCGTGTGGACACAATATTGATATAGCAATTTATTTTACTAAGGGATTTTGGGACGTACAATTATAACAATTTGGGGAATGTATTGTGATTTGTATTGGCAGTTTCTATTTAACGTTGTTGACGGGAGAAGTACGTTCGATTCATGTGGTTTACTTGAGTTATGCGTTCGACGTATTGTCATTGATTTACCTGAACTACATGTTTTAGTATGCGTGTTATGTGTGTTGTTTAAGCGCCCTTTTTTCACAAAATTTTAAATAAATTCTTAGGTACATGCTTGTTAGTAGCTGACATAGATAATAATATACGATGAGCAAAATAAAGTTGCGCAGTACTCAAGCGCTCGATTTTAATAGAGATTCATACCAAAACGTAACCGGAGGCTATAGTTATACAGTTGTGAAAGTTTGAATGCGTTTCTCCATTTACAGAGTACACAAAATTGCCAACTCGCCTTATTAATCATAAAACTTTTCAAAACGAATGATAATAAGTTCGTGGTACCTGCATTACAAGCAACACCGCCGCGCCGGTTACTGATAACTGGACTGAGATGCATCTATCGGATACTTTAACTTTTAATGATGTTACTAAAACTTCGATCGATTGCAACTCATAAAACTTTATGTCTGTTATAGGACCTTAAGAAATAGATAAGATAATAGACGCTAAACCAACTACAGATATGTTATTTACGACTGATTGGCTTTTGCTACATATAATATAATATAATAACTATATGTAGGTCTTTGTCCAAGATAAATTGTTAAGAATGTTTGGCACTTTCTATCAAGTCTTTTATTTTTTTCAGGTTCTTATTCTATCTCTCTCTTACAGAAAACCGTAACAGTAGAATCTTTTACAAGACCAATGAATAGGCTCATTGTTCAGCAATGTAAGTGGAGTACCTACACATTTTTACTTAACTAACACGTTATATTATAATAAAGATAACACTGTTGTAATTTTGCCCAAAATATACCAATTTTCATATTTATGCTCCAGCAGATAATACAGTTAAAAATTACAACTTAAATTATAACAGAAATAAAAGTACAACCGCCAGTATTTTACTCTTTAATGATGGAAACTCATCTCAAAAGCATAACGAGTTCTTTAATTTTTTAAGCGATTTCATTCATTTCTACTTTAAACCCAGTTTATTTTGTGCAAATATTCTGCACAACATTAAATAAACTGAATAGTAGCTACGCTGACTTGCAATTAACCTGTAATGTACTCTATATAATGAAAACGTTAAAATAATTTTACTTGTACATAATATGATCGTGTAATTAGGTTTAGCGTTTGCAATGAGCCATTATTGTTTATACAAAAGTAGGTACTGTAAATTGCCTAGTCAATGGTTTTAGCAATGGGTGCTCGTATCTCGATGGTCCATAAACAACACGACCGTGAATACAAATCGGATATTAGAGCGTTCAATGTATACAGGCTGGGCGATATTATCACTATTATCAGCTGGGGGCATGCGACATGAATGATTATGGGCAACTGATCACGCTTAACTTTGTGTGACTTGGCACACGTCCTTGGCTGCCCAGCGACTAGACACTTAACAAACATTTATTAATGTGCGACGCTATAATTAATTAGATGCCTTCCTTGGTTTCATCGCAATTACCAAGTATACGACATACCTCACCATTTCATTAATATTACGAGTACACATAAGTATAGTTATGATATAGCAAATAAATATCCAAAAATATGCAATAAATTATGAGTCTTCAAGACTTCTAGAGTGACTCCTACGATTCATATACATTTGCGGATCTAGTACTACGATATTAAAATCTAGGATTTTTGAAATAAAGTTTATTTCGTTTCGTGTATTTGTAAATTGATTGTTAATTTGAATTAATATAAAGACTAAATCAAAGTTGTTTACCAAAACATATATTAAAGCCTTAAGTACCTATTTAGAATTGAACTATAACAAATATATTGTGCGTAATAAACGATTGCAATTACGTACTCAACCACAGTGGTACTATCTAAGCCAATTATACAAAATTTGTCGACTGTACAAATTAAAGGCTGGCAATATCATAATGTGAACAGAAAACGTTAAACAAATTTCATTTACGTTCATCAACTTTCATTAATCCAATTAATTACAAATGGTAATTGCCAATTTTGTTATTCTTGTATCGGTTCGTGATAAAACTTATTGGCGTAGTTATGGGAAGCTTGTCGAGTAAAATATGAGGTAAATTAAGTCCGAAGGTGTTACACATTATGATAATCGGAGGTGAACAAAAAGCAGGCTCCGTTCTCACGTCATATTATCGTCGAGAGAAAACAGATGGCCGGATTCATTACAATACATCAGCGACGCTACGAAGAGCGCGAATCGCAGCGGGTTCTTGCAATGTTTCAACATTATACAAATTGTGCTTGTCGTTGCCTAGACTTTACAATATTTTATCGAAAATTACAATGTTTTTAGTCGAGTGATCGGGAGAAGGAAAAAGCTTGATAGGATATTTACGAATAAACCAATTTCAGATCGCGTTCTAGAACAAATTATAGGTGTAATACAAGTTTTGTCGAAAATGTCGTTCAAATAATCTCTTATATATTAAAACTTATCTAATTTATATGTTAAAACTAATCAATGATTTGTAAACCAAAAAGTAGTAAAATGGTTGCATAGTAAAGCATATATTTTGACTAAAGCAGCAATAATTTAAAATTGAACAAGTGATTGTGGTTGACGAGTGGCTAGTTCGTGCCCCGCCGTGCTGAAACGGCAGATTTGTGCAGCGGGCCGCAAAGATGGGATGCATCGCGTATATCGTACGTAATAAACTTTCAAATGTTCAAATGCGCAGTTTATCATTTTGCACGAACCATTGAAGTTTTTGGGATCGAACTATCTATCATTATGATTGTAGTGGTTCCAACAAAAATGAATAGATACAAAAGAGTAAAAATCAATATATCTCTAACGTTCACTCTTAAGTTGTTTTTTTAATCAAGATTTTTATCAAACAGTTCAAGCTTAAGCGCGTTTATTTAAATCGAGTTTTAAAAGACTTAAAGGGGATATTATTAATTTTGTACCGAATTTAAACCTTAAGTCGTGGATCGTGACGCTTTGCAATTCACTCTTATTTCTTACGCTCACATTTCTTAATTAGCATTCATTTAGGTGCACGAATTTACCTTTCAAGAACAAACAAAGCCGGTTGTCCGTCTTTATTATTAAGTTTAAATTATAGCCATTAAGTAACGAGAAAATGAGGCTCTTCTGGTTTTATTATTTACCGAGGATTAGGTTTCGCTTTTCTAAAAAGTTTGTGTAAATTGATATTTAAACAACTCCTACGCTTGCTTCTAAGACAACAATTGAATAGTGATTGTGAGAGATATTTAATTAAAACTTTGCTGATTCGAACAATGTTGATTAACTGAAATGTGACCGATACGCGTATATTTTTGTTATCGTTTCACAAACAACTGGCATTATTTCATATCATATTGTATAAAATGTCTTTTCCTAAAAACATTAACTCATAATAAGCCGATCCGAAAAATACTACCATGGATAAAGTGCTATTTAAGAGTAACGAAATAAAATGTAATTCAACGCTTATCAGGTTACTAGAACAAAAATCTATACAATCTCATTGACGTGATTCAGTTAGTGGCTTAGTGAAATCCAGCCCACAACGCGTCTCTCAAAGCTGTTTAAATTGAAACTGCAAGCAGCCCGTGTGAACTGAGCAGTTTTTACTAACCTCAAATTTGTTCATTAGCATAACCCACGACACATGTGTGTGTCGTCTCAGCGTCCTTATTTATGTAAACGTTGAAATGTAAATTAATTCGCTCGTTTATGAAATACGATATTTTAGCGGCTTTACGCTAAAATTATGGAGACTTTGGTCTTATTATGATTATTGTAATAAACAAGAAAGGTGGCTTTTATAATATTTTAAGAGATAGAAATCATCGTAGCAACTCTTTTAAACACATTAAGATAGCGTGAAGTGCATAATCACAAAGTTAATGAACGTGTAACACGTAGAACGTTCTTTGTTAAGTGTACGTAACTTTATCGTAGTCTTTAAATAATCTAAAAAGATGACATTAAATAGCCATCTGGAAAGTTTGCTAATATGTGCCCAACCTCTGTCATCTCATGAAATAATGGAGGTAATATTTGAAAAGTTTCGAAGGTGGCTCGAGCGCCTACCGCAAAGAATTTTGCTTTCCACAATAAAATTTCAAGTTCCTGAATCATTACCCTCATGCCTTACAAAATTATGTTTCCTTAATTTGCTTCCTTTCATGTTACCACGACATATTTACTTTAATATTTAAGCTTTAATATATATTAAAATACGGTTAAGGTAAATTGATAATTTTTGTTTAAACAAAGGAACTGTCAAAACAAGAATCTCGACAAATTAACTAAGAAATTATTTAAAAAATTTGCTTTAAAATCGAAGTATAAACTGCTTCTTTATAAAAAAATCAATCGATAGTAATTCGGTTATCACCGAGCGCAGTTAGCAATTTATAAGACGATGAAATTATCTTGTCCAATTTTATATTGGCTTAATAAGGCCATCCGGATTAGCTACTCTCATTAAGTCTTATCATTTTCTATCTCATTTTGAAACAAGGTTTCTCAAAGCTAAAACGATAAATCACTGCAGGGGCGCTGAAGCTTATTATTACACACCATATAACAACGTTGTTTTCCAAGAATCGACTGACTGTTTCTCGATCTCTACTTCTTCTTGATTTTAATTAAGTTCACCACTCGTTCAATAGCTTTCTTTATTATTTTTTAAGTCAAACAATTTTTCATTGACCTTATACCAATCTAGCTAAATCGATTTACTTAAAAAAAACAAACGGCGTGTTAATTGACTTAAATTGAAATAACCATAAGAAAGATATGATCATTATAGCCGTAATGCGATTTCGTTCACGTCAATAAAATGAGTTGATTGGTATTGAGGTTCAGTAGGAGGGGGAACCGATTCAGTATATAGTTATAGGTGAGACGAACAAAACCAATATATTTTCCGACACTTGAGCTCCCAGGTAATTGTGGCAGAAAGTTTTGGAACGTGCTCGCAATATTGATGAGGCGAGCCGCAGCCCGCGGTCGGCTATAGCTGACTCCATTCTGCTCGCTTGCTGCGCCCGTTATATTACTGCATTTATCCGCGTCTATATTTTAATTATATTTTCTAAGAGAAACTTGATTGAGCGTAGGGATTTTCCAGCTAAAGATTCCTAGAATATTGAGTTGGAAATACATTTTAAAAACGACTTTTAATTTATTAATTGACTTCCAGCTATGACAGAATTTATGATTTTTCAGTTGCGTAGATATTGTTCACAGAATTTTGATTTGCGAATGCATGACATACGCCATTGTATTTTCATAAGGTTAATAGACGAGTACAGACAGTACATATTCCCCGGGGTTTCACGAAACTATTCCTCAGCTTACGTCAAAGTTTGTTTGCAAATTGTGTAGCACGCTCGGACAACAGCGAAAACAATCACCATTTTGACATGCCTTCTACTATTGAACTTCAGGTGAGCTTGTATAAAGCATAATGTTATCTTTTATTCATGCTGTATTTCATTCAATTCTAACTTTGTTTTTAAAATGTAGAATGGTACTGTTTGTTTACGTGAGTAGGTAGGTATATTATTGGATGTTAGAGGTATCTTTGAAATTCTTAGTAGACTTTTAAATTAAAGATATAAGACGTTTTCATTACACAAACATTATTATCATATTAATTTCCTGTCTCGTCCAGAAGCACAAGGCCTTTAAATGCCGGCGTTCAAAAAATATATAATTGAAACCATGACATGGTAATTTGAATTCATGGTCTTTGTATGAATATTTGTTTTTTTATTGATAATTATATTTTATAATTAATAAGAAACAATTTTAAAAGTAAATATATAATGTTTTCAATCTTCGAAATTATAAGTATTTCTGCTTAAATATTGTCTTTTCTTAGATATTCTTTAGATATATTAAATAAGGTTAAAAATTGCATTTATTGTTCCATCTTACCTGTTTGTACCCACGTTCTTTTACAAGAAATATCTGATTCATAAAATTTATTATGGGCCCTGTACAAAGGGTTGATTTATTTTATTCCGCATCCAATCCCATTTTCCTATTACAAATTATTGTAACGGCTAAGGTTTTGCTTAACTCGTGAAAATTATGTTTCACTGAATTTATATCTGTTCCATTAAAGAATTGCTTTTGTTTTGTTCGTTATTTGAACATTATTATTTCGTTCTTTGTTAATAAAGAATGTTGCTTTATATATTTATAGAATTTTGAAGATAGATGGATGTAGTCATATTTTATAGCTACGTACTAAAAATAACTTATTAATACTGCATTATTAAAAGGTGTAATGTGAACTGAAATACTCCATAATCCACAATCTACACGATTCATGCTCCACGCTTTATGTCCCAACAACCGAGTCATTTTTCATTACACTTTTATCACTGTCCTGTATTCTGTTTCCGACAGCCTAAAGGCGAGTTAAAAAGGCACGGAATAAAATGCTTGTTTTCAAGTTTACGACATCCCTTTTTCTTATCTTAATATGGCGATAGGTGCCGAATGAACGATGTTTAGGTGGAGGAAGGATTACGATGGGGATAAAGTACGATTGCCTGCCAAATACATTTTTAAAGAAACTCTTATAAGGGAAAGAAATACACGCGACGTGGAAATGAAAATTCTCATCCCTAAGGAGTTTTGGAATTTAATTTGTAAACTTTATTCCATGTTCTTGTGCGTTTTATTCCTTTATTTATAAAAAAAATCCCTTTACATTAATTATAAATAAAATATGGTCAACATTGTGACATTGACATTGACAAGTTTTTGTGACTTTTTTTTTCTTAAAAAGATACGTAATTAATTAACAAATTTAATTCTTTCTGCATTAAATTAAAATTAAAAAAATATCAGAATTAAAATTATTATTAAAGCCTGGTGACAATTAATACCAAGTCAAGATCTATGAATAAGATTTTAGTCAAACAATTAATAATATTATTCATATGACTGAATTAGTATAAAAATTCTGAATACATTGACCAAATACTCTCTTGCTGCATATCGTCAAAACATATTATGGTCTTGTTTTATATATGGTAATAATATTAAAAAATATATATTTACAATAATTAGGCTTATTTTACGATCGACCCTTGTATCTCGTACGATATTTTCTATCATAAAAGCGTGTTGTTTCAGAACAAACATCGCTCCGGGGTGCTACAAATCACACAAAAACCTGTTGTAGGTAATTTTCGAAGACCCCGTCATGTTCTACATACTTTAGACGTAAGCCAAACCTTACAAATTGCTTTCAACCTTAACCTCCAATATTTCATCGTTTTATTTATAGCTAGTAACTTACTTGGCATGATCGATGTTTCTTTTCATAATACATTTTTTGGAGTCTAGATATTTTTTGTGTTTGTAAATAGTTTTATAGACTTTGTACTTATGTACATGTCTATTCTTATAGATATACAATTATTGTATCCGCGAATATTTTAAAGAGTGTTGTAAAATTTTCTCGCATTTAATATTTTAAATGTGTTATTCAAAATCTTATAAGCTCGTTGAATTTTGAAAGTATGTTCCATTTTACATACACAGTTTAAACAAGTATACAGTTTACTATTAATCTGATAAAAATCTAAGAAACGCATTGCGTAAGCAATAGCTATATAAATTTTGAACCATACAGTGCAGTATAATCATTATTTATTTCGAGAAAAAATGTAACAGTGTATCACGCTTACAACTCGCACAACTATCCCGACTTAAACTAGCATATGAATAAAACTCCAGCCCGACTAATTAAGAATACAAATTTATACAAAGAATATGATTTATTAAAAATAATAAGTCATATTTAACGCTAATGTTGTTACCGAGTAAAGCAGCTTACACACCAGACGTTACGACGCAAGCTTAAGCGTTTTAGCTGAGGATTAGTATATATCCTGGCCAATTTACGTGACTACGTGTTATATCATGGGCTCTTGTTTGTTGGATCAGGTGCGAACTTACTTTTCCTTAGAAAAAGTGCGTTGATTACTGCTACGATCTTCCCCCGTAATGCGCGCCACAATTATATCAGATAAATGAGAGTTGGGGCCTTACACATAACCGTTACGGGGGATTCAAAATTGTTTATTATGCTATATCAATAAACTTCATACCACCGTAAGACAATGATGGTTTCTTATTCAAATTTCCTTACATTTTTAACGAATTAATTCCCGATGAGAATATTCGGGAGGTACAATGAGTATAGTATGTATCTATATAAAATTAAATGTAGTGGTTACGTAACTGTTCTTTTTCACGTCCGATACAGCAAACCCAGACGAGCAGTAAGCTTGTCTTATCTCTAAAGTCGTTAGTTTTTGCAAATAAAATATTCAGTTTTAAAGGACGTCGCTCGATGTAGTGGCTTATCCCTCTCATATAAGCAAGTTTATATAAAAAGCACGAGGATTTTATTTAAAAAGAATTAATAAAATTTATATTCTAATCATTTATTGAAAAAATTGCCATTTATTTTTTATTTAAGTAGCAACACTTTTGACGAATATATTTGAAAGTGGGTATTTTTAAATTATTCTATTACCTACATGTAAAAAAAGTTAAAACTGAACTGAAGTATTGATGTTCCGCAATAATTCCCGTCAACACACTCTTACATATTCAGGTAAATATTATTTTTTCCTGTGACATTTCCTTTGTGCGAAAGCAGTTAACTGTCATTTGCATCGCCCGGTAAATATATTGCGAGTAATACATTTGCTTTTGTTTTTTCTTGTTGAGTATTGTTCGCGAATTTTCACAGGTGGGGTGAAAATTGGGCGATGTTAATATAGGAAATAACTAACGTTTTTATGGGAGACAAGCGGCGCCTGATGCTAACCTTTACTTCAAAAACAAGTCTAATCGTTACAGGTCGTTAAAAAAATAGAGGAATGATACCTATATAATGAGGGTAGAATTACGGAAGTTGTCAAATTTACAAATCTTATGAGATGATATTGCTGGGAGCCGGTGATCCATAGCGTGGATGCGTTTTAACCATTCAGAACATAAAACATAAATAAAATACCCAAATTAACTCAATCATTAATATATGAGGTGCATATCATACATAAATGAAGAATCTATTTCAGAAGGAAATCTATACACTACAACGGTAGTAACAAAGCCTACGAAGTTTAAATTTTACAAGGCTGTGATAGACAGTTGGACAGACAGTTACCAGACTAAACCAATATGAATTCTTTGTTTGCAATACCTTTGTACCTACAGACATAAAAACGACGAATAGTTTTACTTGGAAGCAATTATTGTCGGTGTACACAGCGAACGAGATTTCTTATTACTTTTAAATAAAATCTTTGAGCTCGCAGCTTGCTGACTTGGCCTATTAAGTCTTACAACAGCTACTTTTTAAAACGTGGACTGTAAAAATTGCAGCGCACGATGACTTTGCTTTTTAGTTTTTTGTTCAAATTGCAATTAGTAAAGAGTTTGCGAATCCTCGGCGTGGTGTCAGAGATTGATGACAATGGAATTTTATACATCGTTAGTCAGGACCGCGTTAGGTGAGTGCGCTGTTTTTTCAGTAATTCCTCTCGCGCAGGTACATTAAATACCATTGTTGCCAACACTGAGGTCAGTGTAATGTAATTAATTTTAAGCTTCGTAATGTTTTATTAAGTGGTTGAAAAATTTAATTATTTTATGGTTTATCTTCATTATCAAGTGGTTATAACGAATATTGACGATAGTACAGAATATATTTTTTTTTATATTTGTTCGAAAGCCCGTTATGTATATACTATTATTGATTTAAAAATCTGCAGCTAAAAGCAAGATTAAAATTTATATTGATCTTTAATTATTATAAAAACGGCTGATAAATATATATCTCCCTTTTATAATTACGGCCCGTCAGCGTTATGGTGATCAACAATTAATCGGCAGCTAATAGCCAATAAATTCTGTCACCGCAACGATATATAACGCAAATGGAAGTAATAATTCATTTTTGAAGATATAAATGAAAAAAAATTCAAATGGTTTTTATTCGGATAAAATCTATCATACAGCTGAAAGGTCGTGTAAAAGAATCATTCATATCGTGTTTATCAGTAGAACGTATAAATCCTTGTCATTTAGTATGATGCAATATCGATTAAGAGATCAGTCTCTTAGAAGCATATGGGAAGATCGATTCTAAATTGCTTTGGCGTGCTTAATCTCGCGTTTTATGATGTCGAAGTATGAATTTTCTACACAAGTGTTTTTTTATATTTTAAGGAGCGCGGTGTCCAGTCAGAACTTTATATGGTGATACAACAAACAATCCGTAGATCTGCAAGCTCGATTAGACGTTCTTCCCAACGTCGCTTGCGCCATAGATATGATGAACAGGAGGATGATGAATAGGACTTGACGTTAGTATATTCTTTTATTTAATTTTAAATGTAATATTAATATTAATCACGTTTCCCCATTTACTTTATATTCGTGTTTATGAAAATATGCGTATGCGTATTTACAAATTTTATTTACATATTAGTGACCTGGCCCGACTTCGCTTGCATATGTTATGCATATAATATACATATAAACCATTCTCTTGAATCTATTAAAAACATTCTTCTTAGCAGTTCGGCGTTCTTAGCAGGTCGGGAGGCGATGTTACGGGCAGTTAATCCGCTGATCTGAGTGTCGTCCAAGTGACGTTGAGAACCATGAGTCTCTTGTTTGCTTAGCTCGGTCATGTAATGTTGCTACATTTTAGTAAGACACTTTGAATAGACTTAGCTCACTGCAGTTATTTATACACAGTATTTCTTGGCAGATAAATGTTACTTGCTTGCTTCGTTCCTCCAAAGTTATGCTGCTTTATAATTTGTTATTGTATTAATAATTAAATAATAACAGCGTTTTTATTTCTTAGTATTTATGTCTAGACATAAGTTCTTAAAATAGTGAAAAAACAACGCTTGATAACTTAATTTTTTTTAAATATTATAATTGTGCTATTGTTTTGCAAGCAGTACTATTTTCTAGTTATCATAATGCAATACTTGGGAACTGCAACTCAAGAGGTTTCAAACACTGCTCATTTTAACTTTGAAGTTTTCTTATTTATTATTTAAGATACGAATACCTAATTATGTAATTGAGCAAATTATATGAACCGTTAACTTTTTATTATTTTAGGTCGGTATTTTATTTTTGTAATCATACCTAAGTAGTGTGTTTCCTTTTACTATAAAAACACTTATTGACTAATCAAACACATTCCTTATCGCTACAAATCGGTATCTTTCAGGCAACCATACTAACCATAAACATAAAACAAAAAAGACTTCGTAGTCGTATATATACGCGGTAGGTTTTACAAAATACAAACAATAGAAGTTGTAGATAAATGCCGTAGCTTAATATCTATGATACATTGAAGCAAAGTGCGCATTGATTCAGTTTATCAGCAATGTAACAACATTCGCAATTTATTGCCGCCGATACTGTCGATATCGAGAATCCGCATAATAAGTTAAATCTCCCGTCACAGTCCGACGACGGCGTGATTAAACATATTTAACTGGAATATTACTGCAGGCATTCCGTTACAATATTTATTGAATTATTTTAACAGCTACAAAACCTTTTGACAGATGACTTTTCGGGTTAAATGCGCATCAGATACTATCGGTATTGCTGCATTAAAATTTATAATTTTTTTCATAAATATTTAAAACATTATTAACGTTTACTTTCACGGGCAGATTATCCTTTAATTAAAAGCATGTGGATGTTTTAAGCTTGTTGAGTTTTTCGTGAGTATTTTTTTCTGATTAAAAAAAAGATAATTGTGATTATGCTAAAGTGGTGTTTTATATAAGTATTATTATTATTATTAATAAACTTTTTTTAACTAAACCTCATCTTAGACCAATAGTAATAATGTGGATTAAATAAACGTCTATTGTACTAAGAAAATCTTAACTTCACAATATCTTCTCAGCGGCATTTGGTAATAAAACTTTTATTTTGTAGCAAATAAAGAGACCAGTCTCCATTTACTACCTCAAATTATTTTAAGCTTTTCATTCGTAAAGTTTAGGTTTTTAAAATAGAGAGCAATTAAAATTGAAAAAATAAAAACGTGGCGTATTTGTTGGACGACAAAAGCGGGTCTCTGCAGTATTTAAGACGTTTCGATAAGTACACGGACAATCTTTTAATTTAGTTAATTGCTAGTCACGCTGAAGAGGTTCAAGTTGTTCTTGAGAGATCACGAACGTCTTTATCCAATTTATTTAACGATGGAGGCGCTCTCATTAGGGATCGTAGTGGACTGGGCCATTTGCCTTCGCTTGCATCTTCTTCGTTAGTTCTGAGTACCTGGTAGGCACTGGTAAACCTCGACGTACGAACTCTTCATTAGAGCACGCAGGACTGATTCGGGAGTGCCTTCAGAGCCGCAAATATTTTGCGGTACACGTATACTTGTAGTGAGTGGTATATTGTTATTAGCAAGCTATATTTCGGGTAATTTAAACAAATAAAAATATTTAATACAATTATATATTGAAGTGAAAATGTACAGCAATTATACTTCAATAAAAATACTAATACTCTTAAATAAGTCATGCGTCCAGCTCGTCTCTCCTCTTCATATTATAAAAAAAAATTATTATAAGAAATATATTAAAAAGTTACCTAATTGATGTTAATTATATTATTTAATTGAAATTTTAGTTTTGTCAATTCATGGTTTAAAACATCTAGCTTTTTTTTCTAAATCAACTATTTACATATTTCATATTTATGTATATACAGTTGATTCTTAGAATAAACCAAAAATGATAGAAACATAAAATTAGGTACATGTATTATTGAAAAAAAGTTATAAATATGAAACTTAGATAGTAACTAAAAAAAGTATTAACGATATAATTGGTTACTTTTCTCTTCTAGCGAATCTTAACGACAAAATTGTTTGACTCTTCGCTTACTGTGTAGAGGTACGTATAATATAGTTGATGTGTACCACGTAAGTCACCCCCAGATGTCATTTATAACTAGTAAATCGTATTCGAATAACAAGAATCATAGTAAAATATTACTTGTTATAAAGTTATATATCTCAAGGAATATCTTTTGTCGCCGCGTGCTCGTGACAATATGATGTAGACAATTCCTTAGAAAAGGGTGGTGCTTCATTTACTATTGTATTTATTACTAGTCACTGTCTCAAGGAACTGGTATGTGCTTTTCTGTAGACTTCGGTGTTTGTTGCCAGCCTACTGGATAATAGGCCAGTTCTGTCGAGATTTGAATACGAATCACATAAATGTGTAAGGGAAGCATAAGCACATTGTTCTATGAAAGGATGAGTTACATCGTCCTTCTCACGTTCTTGAAATATGATTTCGATAAGTCGCAAGCTATTGGACAGAATCCTCGTTTTTATAAAACGGTTTATTTTACATATTGTGTCCCTTTATTTCTAAATTAGAAGCTATGGTTTGTGTTATTTTTTTGGGACAATGATATTCGAAAGAAAACGTTATGGGTATATTTACGGTAGGATTACTAGTTCGAGTCAATAAAAGATATAACTATCTACATCTTCTCTATTACATATATATACTCTTCTCCATAATTATACTTTATTTTATTCACTAAAATCACTTTATAAATTTTTAGATTACATTAGTTATTAACCATATGCTTTACAATTTTAACAACTTATTAAATGGAATTCATTCCGCATTTTGTAGTTAAAACGGACCATAACTCAAATTATACAATTACATAATGTAGCAGTGACAACTTAAGGTAATAGCAAATTTATAACTTTTAAGTTCGCTAGCTAATATACATCAAAGATAGAACTTAGCCTTTTTCACAAAGTAAGTAGGTAAAATTAATTACTTAACGTAGAAACACAAACGTTGTGAAACGGAGTATTATAAAATGTATAGAACAACAACTATTAATAAATTAAATTCGATAGGGCTCCGTAACGAAGTAATACCATACGAAATGTATCATAAGGGCAGAAGGAATAGGTTATTAATCACTAGATATGATGCCGAGAAAAATAATATCGTCACATGTTTCCGACACCGTGAGATTAACACGCCGCTCCGAAACTGTATGCTATCGATAATCCTACCTTTAGTTCGTTCATCGAAATATGAGGAAATGTACAAAATAAATAACTTAGTAACAGTATATTATTTGATGGTGTGATTAATTATCTTTGACCTTTTTTAGGGCTATTTGCTAAAAATTATGAAAACGTACTGTCGTTTCCGTTATTTCACATTTTGTTATATTAGACTTTTATTCTCTAAGAACATTATTTTCTTGGTAAAAATATCTGCGTCTCCTCTTTTAACAGAGCTTTGGCGGAATGGAAGTTGTTATTTATAACATTTATTAGTTGATATCAACAACATACAAAATATTAAAATTGTGAAGATTATTAATAGTTAGTATAAATGATAATAATTCAATAAAATGAAATGTAAATTTAACGTTGTGTACGATTGTTTGATGTAAAACTTTTAACGAGCACGGTTTATTCGAGTTACTCCCAACATGTCATTATTTTATTGAAAATTTATAAATTCAGGAAGAGCTTTCAAAATATAGGTCTAGCCGACAAAATCGTTTCGAGCGATTGCGTAATTATCTCGTTACCAATTTAAAATCGAAATATAAATTCACCAATTAGCAATGTACCTACTGAAGCCGAAAATCTATTTGTATTACATACTTAAAACTTGTCGGTTAAGGATGATAAAGTTCTATAGAAGGGTTTGTGAATATTTATAACTTTCGGATATTGTGAGTCGACAAAGTTTAGTGCAGTGCTTATGCAGTAGGTGGCTTGCTTTTGTTGCCATACCTATATAATATTGTTTAGGTAAAAGTAGTAAAATGCGATTCAGCAACAACTTTCAGACTTGCATATTTATGAGAAACTTCCAAAGACTGGTGACGTGAAATAAAAATAAATGGCCGCTGCATTGTTGTTCGAAAACGAATTTGAATTTAAAGGGACGGAAAATATGATTCAATTTACAACTTTTAAGAATGGCATTTCGTATTTTTGTATCAAAACGAAATTGCTCGGGCTATTCTGATGGAAATATATTTGAAAGCATGCATTGTGTATAATATTAATAAGCACCATCAAAACGAAACATTTGAATGCCCAGTATTTTATGAGGATTGTCTGTCAGGTGAATAATTGACAAAATATTGAGCAGCATTCATTTCTTTTGTGCGTAATTGTGTTTAGTTCTAAAAATAAATGCTATGAATTTGAAACGTAACACAAAAAAATCAATTATATTATTTTATGCACAAATTGGTTTCTTAGCAAATTTTAAATTAACCTTTCAAATATTTTGTTTATATGCTTAAGCGCTCGGATGGTCTCATTAAAGTAATGACAGGATCATTTGAATACCTCTCAAATTCACGGCGCGTACGTAACTTTCAAACTTTTTACGATTATGACTGCGATTTTTGATCCTCTTTTACTCGAGTGTACCTTCGGCTTTCGCCCTCACATTTATTAACCGCTAAATGATAATGGTCCCTCGTGATCAAAAATTTATTACCAATTACTCAACGTATTCAAGAATAAACTGAACTCAGGGAAGAAATGACAAGGAAGGTTGTCACATAAAAATAATACAGTAGAATAATAATAGTATAATGGAATAATGTGATATTTTTCTGCAGAGCGGCTGTGCAACAAATAAATTATAGTGATTGTGTAAGAACAAAGAGTATTTTTGTGTCGTTATATCGAATGTAATGTAGTAATATTTTTATTATCTAGATGATGTGTATTTAAACATTACACGTGTAAACGCTTTTTAAAGGTAGTTTTAATATAAAATATAAAGCTCACATCCTTTTCCGTGTCTCGTGAGGAACTTTCAAGGAGCGTACAAAAAAGCCAAATCGGTCAACCTTGTTTTGTTTTGCTTTTAAAAAAATACATTTACACAATATATATATAAAAAAAAAAACATTTTTAATAGGTAAAATTAAAGGGGCAATTATCCTCAAGTTTTACGGAAGTGTAAACTAATTAGATACGTAAGTTGAAACACATTACACACACGTATTATTTACTTAGCGGTTTACGTAATAAAATTTACATAATGCGAGAAAAGACCAGCTCTCAAAGAAACACAAACGATGAGAATTTTATTTTCATGCTCACATTTGCGCAATTTGTATACAGAATGTAAATTAGAAAGCGCCTTATTTCAGAGAATGGCGTCAGGTTATTTGGCTCAGTGTCGCACAGTCGCTTGACGAATAAAAATATACTTAGACGAATAAGCTTCTCAGGCACATTCGTTACTTTTCAAATTGTCGTGCCAAATGAAATATTTGATTATAAGAATCTTAGCTTGACTTCACTTCAGATTGTTTTTTTTGAAATGCAATTTAATCAAAAAGAATTTAAAATAAAACCCGCGCGCAAATTGACTCATAAATCGCATAACGATTGTCCCTAAAATGATGTTTAACACGTTTGAATAATAAAACAATCGAGAGACCGACTTTTCGTTCCATTCCATTACAAAACAACGAATTTAAACCACGTACGAACTTTTTAATTAACCTTTTGTTTAGGAAAAGTCTTGCATTCGTTATTTCAGCGTTTGTTGAACCAAGTGGTATAAAATGAGATTTAGGCGGTGACATTTTATCGAATGTACAAAATCGAATCCGTGTTCCCAGAGGGTCGAATGAAAAAATGTTTTGTAGTGAAACCAGCGTCCCCGTTGCGATGTCCACTGAAAGATTTACAATGTTCCATTACCGCCTGGCAATATAGACACATGTTTCCAAAGACCGTTTTAACTCAACTATAAATTATTTTTTGTGAAGCTTACAGATATTTTGACAAGACGATCGCGACGTGAGCCGCGGCGTACAATACAAATATTTTCCTTTCTTGTTCGTTAATTTGGAGTAAGGAGTTAGAAGATTGTTGTCGAGCTTACACAATAAACACAAAAATATAATTTAAGTTGACTTGTCCTAATATTTTCTTTATGGAGGATTCTTTTGTTTTGGTAACGAATTTGGACGGAGCGCTTATATTCTGACATTATTAGGTACACGAGGAATCGCTTATAATATTCACATGTGCTTCTTAACGTTTGTTTTCATAATGATATTATACACTTTAAATTTATTAAGTTTTAACTTGAAATAATGTGCACAGACATAGTAATGTCGAGTCATATTTTAAATTAGACAAAACTCAAATTTATGTTATAGTCATATAATATATTGTACATATAGATTAGATCTACTAGCTCCGAGATATATAATATGTTTAAGATGACATCTATTGTGAATTTTATTCCGAATAATAAAACTAAGATTGAACACGACAAATACGACGTTGACCTACAATATGATGGATAGTAAACAAGAAATGCACTGAACAAAAATAAACTGAACAGAGTTTGCACGGGAACGTTGAAAAATAAGCCAGAAGATTGAGGGCTGCGGTTCTCGACTGCTCATCAAAAATATCTCTCTTACATTTACAAAAGTTCCGTTTAAACGTAATATATTTGATAACAAATTCAACGGTTAACGTTTGTTTTTTTAAAGAGTTTTTACTCAAAATTTTATGTTGTATATTCTCATATTTGTAATACGGTATTTAGATACATTTAAAGACAAATATATGATACTTATTCTATACATAGAATGTACATAGAAAATAGTAATTTCGAATATGAATAAATTTAAGGAAACCGTTTTTAAACGAATTGTTTATATAGGATTGTCATTTAATTTTTATATTATTTTCGAAATTTCATATTATTTTAGAAATTAAGCTTAACTAGACTTGCATGTTGTTTTAATTAATTAAAATACACTAAGACATATTGCAACTTATATAGGTTGAAAAAATACTCAGTCTACTTTTCTATGCTTAATATTTATATAAAGAGCGGTCCGTTTTAAGAATAACAAAACAATACACAACAACAAATAGTTTTATCGGCTTAATTAAAACAACTTCCCTTCCAGTTAGATAATTAATGAATACGTCGATTAAACTATTTAAACTTTGGTAAGACTGAACTAAACAGAGAAATACATACGTAGCTTTTCCTCTTAAAACTGATTGTGTATCCTACTCACGGCGTCTCGTTTGTAAAGGTAACAAGGTTGAGTAGGGAAAGAGTTAAAAGGCTGCTTCAAGCATACTTCGGGCTTAAGTTACGGATCATTAAGCTTATTTTGGCAAGGGAATTTACAATTTCACATTTTGTTTCAGCAGTTAGTATTGTTTGTGGATAAATTATATTTATACGTAATTAGATTAATACTGAATATTGTTTAGATTATTTTGTCCTTACCTAAATGCTTAACTATTCTTGAGATAGATAAATATATAAAACAAGAAATTCAAACTCAATTGAGCTGCAAAACGAAATTAAAAGTTTTATACAAAATAACCCTTTTGATACTAATTACTTTTAAAGTTTTTTATTATAACTGTAAAACATTGAACTAATTAAAATGTAATGGTAATGACCTATTAAAATTTGTAAAGTTCTCTCCTTTATGATGTACAAATCGCTTAATATGAAAGTAATGAATGCGCCTTTGTGTACTAATTCATTCAACGATCGTTACTGAAATCTAAACATAACTGGGAATGATAGCAACTAAATCGGATCTCAGGTACAGACGCAAACAATTGAAGCTTATGGAAATCAAGGCCCGTAGTATTTTACCGGATTAAATATACTAGCAATTAGTGCCGTCCTGTCCCAGCAGGCTAGTTACTTATCGCGAGGTCTTAGACTTAATTAAAACATCTTACTTTGAGCAACTCAGTACTATATTAAGCTATTTCAGCTATTTATAGCTACGTTAATTCCATCATTGGTTACGAATGATGCTATATTATAACCATTTCAATCTTCGTAAACTCTTTAAGGTATAAAACTCTTGAGTTTGAGAAATTTCAGAGAAAAGGAAAGGTGAAAACTAAAAGGTGAAAGTAAGGGTCTAAATTCTTCTTTAATCAGTGTCGGGAGGCCGGATCTTGTGGCATTTGAATGTGCAGTTCAACTGTGCGAGACTCAAACGGAATGCACGATTTGAATTAAAACTCCGTTTCTAAAGACCACCCAGGGATTACGGGCAAGTTTCGATGAGCCATCTTGCAAATTAATTAACTAATTTTGCGCTCCGCGTCACAGTTACACTACCCTTTGAATATGAAAGATTTCATTTCAGTTATTATTTCTTGACTAAATTTCTCTACCGAGATGATAATGTTATGAAAGGCACGTCCGAGTTGAAATAAATCTGCGCTTTACAGACGATAATCATGAATTTACGTATTGTTCATTTTAAGTTACTTCGTTTTGTAGATTTAAAAGTTCGTTACAACACACTAAAAAGAACCTTAAAATTCGCTTCCATAAACGTAAATTAAAAGATCAAATGATGTTGTTCATGAAACATTATTTGCCCTTTTAACTCGAGTAAAAATTAGGTTAGGCCCATTATTTTAGCGAGAGAGCGCGTGAGGCAATTCAACGAAGAGCCTATAAACAATTAAACAAACCTGCTTAACCGCGCGGTCGTATGTAAGCACGTAATGTACGTATTTGGTAATTGTGGCACTAACACAACACAGGCTCACACGTGACTGCCATACGAACTGACTAAAACTGCCTATTTTGTTCTAACTACTGTATTTTATTACAAATCAAAGATATCTAACTTATCGATTCACGCAACGATACATTTTAGAGTAAATTCGTTCGCAAGCCGTCATAAGTATTATAAATGTGTGAAATTAGAATAACACGCTTAGGTGTTCGCTGGAAAGAAACAAAATCTCGTTTCTTGAAAGAAAGTAATAATACAGATCTGGCATTCAGCCAAAGCTAAATTAGATAATGGAGTTTGCGTGCAAAAATATAGGAAACGGAGAACAAAGACAAATGGGGTCGACTCTAACTCTGAAATGGTAAAATAAAGTAACAGAGACATTGAGGACTACCCAAATCTCCGCGGCCTTACAGCTTCAGTCAAAGAGAAAATATTTGTTAGCCAACTAAAAGGAAAAAATTTGCACCTCGTAATTTTTATAAAGGCTGGTGAATTGGATTTTGAAAGTTTCGCGTTCATGTTAAAACACGATGTAGTTCTATTAAAAACCCCATATAAAACTTACGTTTGCTAATGGTTAGATTACATTAGTATGCCGCGTTAAACGATATTTAAATTATAGTCTATAGGTATACAATATGCAAGTATTTACCACATACACGTCTAAATCCGACCGGACTAAATAATAAGCTTGTGATGTTGGCAACAATGATTTATTATATCGCTTTTCCCTGCCCGAATGAACCGCATGAAAAATGATCCCGGTTATTGCTAGCACAACTCTGTGGTTGACGCTTTGTTTAAGCACAAATGAATAACGCTAGATTCCTACGCGACTTATGTTTTTACTAAATTACGAAGCGCCCCCGCCGCCGATGACAAATCGTTTGTTTCGATCTTAGCCCACACACTCGCACGAACAAAAGGTCACTGAAACAATCCGTTTTTCTCTTTCCTAGTTTGTTATGACATATCATTTCCACCGCCCTTTTAAGTTGAACACAATGGAAGCGCAAACTATTGTGGTGTTGTGCGCAAGCAAGCACCCTCTGTAACACTATTTGAGATAAAATGTATCACTACTATTGTTGATATCCTAGAAGATATTGAGTTAGGAGAAGATTAAACAGTTCAGATATATTTATATTATACGTAATACAATAGATTTCTGTTGTCTTATATAAATTTGCCGAACTTGCGAATGACATTTTTGGCTTAATAAATTTTAATATTAGTAAAATTCTACTCGATACAGTTACTTTTGGTTGAAAATGCATTTTATATTCCAAAAATAAAATACTTTTTAGTTTAAATATAAATATATGACCAATGTCAATACACCATCGGGTATCTAAGTTCCTATTAAGCGTATTAAGTAAAGCAAAAGTCATTTCCGTTGTAATCAAAACTTCTAAAGTTTATTATGAGAACATATTTTTGAAATTGAAGCAAGCAAAAAGGTCGTAAACTTTCTTAATTTATTAATTACTAGTTCTATAAATAGCAACATAATAACTAAGTAAACCCCTAAAGATTACGCCCCCATAATTAACCTCAAACTTGATGAAAAATCTAATACAATAGAACATATTATTCCAAACCACTGAGTTTATTATTATAGTGATAATAATCTGCTTTGAACTGTTGAGATAAACCAAATTCAAATTTAATACACCTAATATCACAATATCCCATGAGAATGTGTTAATAGAGCCGGATTACGGTGAAAAAAATACGGTGCTGCTTTAGTACCGTACGTAACAGTTGATAAAGTATATTCCTTTAGAGGTTGATACTGATTTTCCCGCCAAACTATCTGCTGATAACGCTGGTCTTCACTTGAAATTAGAATTTGCC
>DWAJ01000451.1:0-32913 GCA_018238005.1 Eurema mandarina
CCGCGTAGTTCCCGTTCCCGAGGCAATACCGGGATATAAGCTATCCTGTATTTTAAGTTGGTCTAACTGCAAATGTTGTGCTAATTTTATTATAATCGGTTAAATGGTTTAGGAGTCCATTGAGGACAAACATTGACACGAGATTTATATATATTAAGATTAGTTTAAATCTTGTTGTGGCAGAATTGGTTTTTGATTTTTAATTTGTTTTGGTTCATGCTAGAAATTACTTTAATTTAGCATAGATTCGACAGCAAACATACTTAAAGCATATAAAATCGCCGACTGTAAAACTGTTCTCCATTTGTTAATAATATTAAAAAAAATGTCAAAAATTTTATTAAATTTTATGTTATTTAATTCTTCCTTTATACTGACTATATATTTAAATATTACTTTTAAGTACAATCGTACACACATACAAGTAACTTAAAAATTGTAAATAAAAACTTATATCGTACGAAGTTTTATTCAAGTTAACCCATACGTTTAAACAAAAAAATAATTTGGTTACGAAAAAACTAGATTTGTTTATCGTATTATGGTTATACTTTTTTATAATGGCGCCCAATTTGAACTATCAGGAAATAACAAAAAACAAACCAGGTGCGTAGTTTTTTGATATTATTTGTCTTGTAATATCCGATACTCCTTTCGTTTAATGCCAAATGATGGTTATTATTAAACCAAGATAGATATTATGTATTTATATGTAGGGTTCTGTATGTATATTTTTAAATTTAAGAAGTTACAATTTAATATTATCGGGGGTATTTCACTCCAGCGCTGTCAAGGTTCGCGAGTATTCATGGGCGGCGATGACTACTTTCCATCAGGTGGCTCGCTTGCTCGTTTGCCCCCTATGTTAAAAAAATATACTTAACTAAAAAGACTTCATAGTCGTTCGTGTGACGTGGAGGCTGTTTTAAAAAGGTTATATTCCTCTATCTAGTATTGTGTAACACTTATTTATAACTACTCTCTGTACACTAAAGTGTAAACTCAAGTGTACTACATACGTATACGCAAACATATTTTTGTATATAAAATTTACCATAAGTTAATATAAATAAAAACTATACTTAATATATGAAAACTAAAGTTTTACTAATTTAAAACTAAAATAACAAAAAAAGGGCGTGAATATCGAACAAAAAATTACGAACGAATGACTCTTTTTATTATTTTATTGAACCCTAAAATAGAGCATGCTCAGAAGTCGGTAGCCAAAAGCTTTTTTATTGTCTTTAAAAACTTAAAAGTGAAAGTTTTCTTTGAATAACGCCGTGTACTTTACAATTTTTTAGCCAATATAAAAAGCAAAACGTCCCTATACCAAAAAGTATTAACTTTTTGTCCTATAAAGACATAGAAGCAAAAAAAAATTGCATTGATATTTGGACCTCTTGGGGTCATAAACAATACAAATGAAACATGCTTTAGGGAGGATAACTTATTTAAGGCTAATTAAGAAAAAACTACTTGTTTTTTGTAGTAAAAAAAGAAACCTTTAACCTTGACATACCATAGTTTCACTGCTTTTAAGAGACTATGATATACCCTAATATAAAATGTATATGTGTTCTTCTATATTCTAGAGGAAATAATCTAATAGACCTATGAAAAGCGTCTATAACACGCTCACCATTAATATACTAACATTCAAATTTGATCCTGAGCTTCTGCACAACAGACTAAAACCTGAATACTACAAAATTTACCTCCTTAGAATATTTTAAAACAGCAGCTAGTTTTTTGCCGTGACTTTTCTTAAGTAAGTACTTTCAGATCCGGTGATAGGTACTAATTACTTAATTATTATCAGTACTTATTAATACTAAGACCATTTAAACGTCATACTATATGTAGCTTGGTTGAATATTATACATTATATTTGACCTTGTTTTGTTCCTGACTTTGAATAACCATAGATGAAGAATGTCTATAACAATATCTGAAGAACCAACCTCGCATTTCCGGTGCCATGTGTTATTCAAATGAAGCCTATTTTGACTTCATAACAATCCATACAACCTTAATCACAATAATCGTATCTATCGACTTCCGTAACCAAAACAGGTGATGTACATACAAAAAAACACCTCATTGTCAACCCTTACAATTACTATTCGATAAAAAAACTCAATTTGAGCAACCCTTGAAATGTCTGACAGTAATTTTTTAACGAAAGTGAATTTGTGTTGAAAAAACTTTTTGTCTTGTATTCGTGTTACATGTTAATTTTAATGAAAATTACAATAAATGTTTAAAATGTACAGCGATGTTAATTAGATTACTTGCATTGAGACCTCAGTAAGACAGAAAAAGTAAAGAAAATTCAGCACAATGTTCATACTATTCCAATATTTCGCCTAAAATTTTTATATTAAATTAGCCGCGCCCCGTGGTTTTGCTCGCATTTAAGCATGTAATTTACAACTTTTCTCTGGAATCACTCTATCTGATAAAAAGAACTCATGAAAATCGGTCACGCTTAAAAGATTTATTCATAGTGCATACATAGGGACAGATATAGACAGAAGAGCGCTTTATACTATGTAATGATATTGTTACATATTTATAAAACAAAAGAAATCCGAAATCGAAAGTAAAAAAACGTCATAAATTTTTTATGATTTTATGGCGACTTTCGATTTTACGATTTTTTTTAAATTTTAATTTTTTAACAACTGCTCAGAGATAATAGTTTACTTTTGTTTGTTTGTCCGACATTTTGATCTCGCCGACTTTATTGTATTTTTACTACTGTATTTTTAAACTTTTGTTTTTTAATTTTTGTATAATAGTTATAAAGGTATAAGGTACAATGGTAGGAGCTTCCTTCTTTTTTATTGCAACCTTTAAATATTTTCGTGACTTTGTTTAGAAAAATTTAATATTATACTTGTTATTGCATAAGTAATATTGTATCTATTTCATTTTTAGCAATTATGGTATATATTAATACATTCCCAAATTTATCAATAAAAAATAATAAGTAGGTAACAAATGAAATATATTATCCAAATTCAAATTTAGAATATTTAGCAATGTGTCGTTATTATTGTAATTCAAATAAAGTATTATACCAACAGTATTATTGTTATAAATCTTTTATAAATTCACCCCATTATGGTCCGGCCCTAACTCAATATGAAGGTATGGACATCTGCTTGACCGTCTATAACTCTATATTATCTACTGTTTATGCCTTTTCTATTCTCGTGCAAAACTTATTTATGCTTTCCGTTAACCTTTTTTATCCTATAAAGAAAATTAACTCCATTACGTACAATTACGCTAATAACAAAATTAAAGCTTTAATAAGCTCGCTACTTTATTTTAAAGTGTTAACCATCGATAAAGCACGATTAATTCGAGCGTGTCGTCATCTTTTACGATTAAAATAATGTAAGACGGAGCGAGCGATCGCCGCTGCATCACATTATCAGCCCTCATTTGAGTCTGGTCAATGACAAGCCCTGTTTTAATCAATAACTTCTTTTTCGCGCCGCGTCCTTGGTTTTTTTATTCGGCGCGACTCCGTGCGCGTATTCCCCGCGATATTATGTGTCAATCAGCCGAATTTTTTTTCATTAACTCGTTACGGCCGCGTTATACCTCGTTCTCATAAATTTCGCAAAAAGCTTCGCAAAAAAGGCAAAAGCTTAGCCAAAAAATCGTCTACCGAACAGTATCTCGGATCGCCGGTCTTGTAGCCATTTTAATTATTATTTAATACCGAGGGACGAGCACGTGGCGACTCGCGCCATCCCGCTCGCGCGCGCGGCGCCGGGCCGCAGGACCTCTGCCGTCGCGCTCGCACCGAGCCCACTTACACACATAAAAATGGAGAATAATAAAAAAATGTGTACACATTTTTTTCGCTTAACCGCCGCGTGGATGTGTGCGTGCGGCCTCAGGCGGCGAGAGCGAGAGAGCGCTAGCGGCGCGAGGAGCGCGGACGGATCCCCACTCCGATTTTTTAAGCTCCGCTGTCGATGTTTGCGTCCGTGTGATTTTTTTCATTTGATGTGTTAGTGTACCCCTCGTTCGGTGTAGTTCACTTTTTCTACTATAGATCTGAATTTCAGTCTCGTTTTTGCCGCGTCGCTCTAAAGGCGTTCGAGCGGCTGTTTTGTATTTAATTTTTGTTATCGTCCGAGACTGAAGGCTCGTTCTCGTAGACGCCGGCTAGAAGCGCACGCAGCACGCCCGTCGCTCGTATAACGTCTTGCAGCCGGTGCACGCGCAAAGCCGTGCGTGAGAGTGGGACGGCGCGAATCACGTGTGGATTACCCACATATAAACCAAATAAAAACACTAGCACACAAAAATATTGAGAGCGAAAAAAATCTGGTAATTTGGATCCTAGTAACGACGCCCGGCATTCATAATTTTACACCAGAGTCGGAGGCGCGCTCGTTTTTGTAGCCGGCTTTTTTAAATGTTTATTTTTCGGGAGCACGTGGATTTTTATATGAATTTTGGCGAAACCGCCCTGGACAGTTGCCTTACGTGTTGTGACTATAGTGTTACCTGTATTATGTGATATTTAGTGACATTTTAGATAGGAACAAACTGTGATTTATTATGGTGATATAGTTGGTGTTTTGAAGAATTTTTTAATAGTGAGAGGTACGTTGAGTTTTTAATTAATTGCCGGGTTCCCCCTTCGAGGGCGATGAGGGAGGGATTTTTTACGTAGGTCCACCCTCGTTGAGACGAACGTACTGGATGGATCTACTCCCTGACCTTGGGGCCCAGACGACTAACACGGAAACTACTGCACGTATTTCACATAGATAACTTCCAAGTTTATTTTTATTTGTTCAGCGATAACGCTTACTTGACGGGGGAACCGATTTTGTTTGTTTTGTGAATTAAATCGAGCAGTAATATGCAGAGGTACAATTGATAAATTATAAATTAAGTAAGAAATAAAATTGCAATGCTAACTAGTCTAGCCACTTAGCAATGTCAAATGGTTTCAAACTTTTTGCAGTGAAATCACCCAGTGTGACACTACGAATCGTGACACAAGAAAATAATGTAAAATACGTAAAAACTTCGATAGCCTTCTTCGCTTGGTTTAACGCGAAATTTCCCAAATGCATTCAGATTCAAAGGCTACATTGTAAAATCGCTTGACAACAGCGCAACGCAACGTTGAATGTTCTAAAAACTATAAATTAATGACGAAAATTCTTTGCCACTAATAAAAAAAAATTAAAAAATAAACAAAAAGGTTTTTATGAAATAATCATTGTCAATTTCATAATGAAGACCATAAAAAATCTTTATGAAAATAAAAAAAAATAAAAAATGCTGGCCACAAACAAGTGTCAGAAACAAAAAAAACGCAACCACGAAAATATCTCAAATATGATTTTGATGAACGCTTAATAATAATCAGCTAATTAGGTACAGGAGGCACAGGTAATATTGCTTATAAAGAACTTCCTACTAAAACCTGTATCTAAATCTCTAACTCTAATATCTGTGGGGCCCAAGTACAAAGCTCCACCAAATTACCTGTAAGATTAAATAACTTCTTCAACGAATAACTGCTTCTTTATAGCCATATAAATAAAGTCGAGATTTGCTTGAAACAATTTATCTATCCGCAAAACAACCTGTTCTTGTATTCTATGCGCGCAATTATTATCTTTGACAGGCGTGTATGGCGGCATAACGAGTACCGTCCGCAACACAAGTTGAAATAAAAAATGCAAACTTCCGAAATTATAAATCATTAATTGGCTAATGTATTTACTCAATGCATGCACACTTTTATAATATTTTAAGAACCCGATTAAAAATAAAATAATTTTTGTTTTATTGTATCATTCAATAGTAATAGATAACGAAGAACTTACTGGCAATAAAAAAAAAACAAAAAAAAACAAAAACGAAAAATGTTGCATCATAAAAAAATTAAAAGCAAAACATGTTGACGCGCCCGTACTTGCAATGTGATTATCAAAGCCTTATTCGATATGGCATGTGGGCTAGGGGAGCTAGATCATTGACACAACCTACGCGACGGCTCGTCACCTGCCTGAGAAAAAAACCACGTTTTTTTCACTCTTTAAATCTAGTTTTAAATAGACAAACAACCGGACGCAGTCGCCCGGCAACTTTTTAAATGAAATCGCAATCATCCTAAACATTCCTTCGCAATTGTACTCTGCATATTAAAAACATTCGAATTAATTCACTATTTTTTATTTTTTCTTTAACACGAAATTTCATGACGCCATTGTTTTCAGTTATTAAACGGGGATCTCGAATAATTCCATGACCAGGATACCAAGATATTGGAACAGAATTTATTTATAAGATAGTGCCAAATCAGTAGATACCGAATTTTTAATTACCTAGATAGAAATATATACAAGCCAAAAAGATGATGGAAGGAAGGACAATCGATTACAGGCCGGACGGCGGGGGCCTCGACTACCACAATTCGCCGCTAATGGCAGAAATTCCTGTAGATAATTACTCGCATATCCATAGAAGTATAGAGCATCTCAGATCGATAGGCGTGCCTGCTCCATTGGACACACACCGGCACCTAGCCGCTAATCTGACGGATTTGCGGCGCTACGAGCACCCCGACGACATGCCAGAAATTAAGCCGTCCGTATTAAGGTTATCCGAGTTTAAGAATGGCCTGCAAGACCTGCGGGGCCACAACAACCAGGAGAACGACATCCAGAGGCAGATGACGCCGCACGATGACGGGCCCAAGGGCTACAGCGCGCCGTCGACGCCGCTCTCAGAGAACGGCGGGCAAACTCACCAGGAAGAGAAGGTAATTAGACAATTAATCACCATCCTTGGATACTTCGGAAGTCTTCGTCTTCGTGACGTCATCTTTAATATTCTCGCATTGTTCGTTATTATTATCGATGTGAAGATCACGAGGCGCGCGAGGTTCCGCGTAGCATATTATCAGCAGATCATACTCTTTATTTCGGCAACGAATTTGTTTAATGTATTCGCGTTGAGTACTTCCTTATTCGACACTTATTTCTAACTAGACGTTATTAGACGTTGTAGGTACACTTATAATTTGAATATCCACTTTGCGTTGGTCGTGAGTAGTGTCGAATAATGTGGTTTGAGTACCCTTCGAGATGGTTACGTAATCTTGTAAAAATATTATTATGTTCAATATGTACTAGGATGTATATTTTGTTGTGGATAGGACTGATCTAAAGCTATTATTATTAAAAAGACTTCTTGGTCTGCTAAGTTTTTCCTCAGCAGGAGCACATTAAGGACATATGTCCGAGCGTTGATAAATACGTATTAGTCAAAACAATAACTATCGAGTTTTAATGACGTGCGTATTTAATCATATAAGTAAGACTGAAATTCTTATTAGACAATAAACAATGTTGGAAAATTATCTTATACTTTGTTATAGTAAACAATTTTATATAATCATCTCATTAGCGGCCATTAAATCAAATTATCATCCGTATCATTACTTGGGTATAAACATCGAATGTTAAGAGTTAATCTCTTATTTAGTATTATCAAATATAAACTAACGTTAACTCTTAAAGCACAGGCGAGTGCTGATAAGAATTATTTTTAAGTGTATTGGAATTTAACTTAAGGTTCTATTTTACCACGATTTTGAAACGAAGTATATTTTTGGCTTTTGCATTTGGTGATGTCCAAAAGACGAGCTTTAGCTTCCAAATTAGTGAAATTACTATTTTAAAAAGTTGCAATTGTTAATTTTATTACAACTGGCTGAATTTATTTTTTAATCATTTGAAACGAAAAAAATAAGGGATATGGATTTCCAGGATTCCAATTTCAATTATTCTAATTGGCTTTCCAAAGTTCTCTTTGGTTGACATTATGGATCGCTACTTTCTAAACCTCAAAAGAGACTTACATATCATAGATTTTT
Organism: Eurema mandarina; assembly: GCA_018238005.1. NCBI lineage: Eukaryota > Metazoa > Arthropoda > Insecta > Lepidoptera > Pieridae > Eurema > Eurema mandarina. The sequence goes on from DWAJ01000451.1 coordinate 7,934, forward strand.
AGGTTTCTAACGAAAGGCCGGATGGACCTTGGCAGCCAAGGTCAGTCTTCAGGTCATTTGAAGGTGATATAGGACAACACCTATATCTTGCTTGAATTCTGATGCTCATATTATGTTCGTATGTTCCGGACGATGGTTATCAAAATAAGATTCTTAATTATAAAGTAATTTTAACTTATGAATGCTTTATGTGAATTTTAAACGGCTAATTTTTATTGTTTTCCCTGTAACGAGGTAATTTATATCTCGTAGTCGTCCGGGTTAAGTCTCGAATTAAATTTTTGAAATTTAAATAAAATATTGTATTTAATAAGGCGGTTCTATGATTAACATTTCGTACGTATAATATATTTATTTAAATATTACCTACATCTTTTTGAGTTCTCGATAAATTTTCTATTTTCTATATGATTTTTTTATTTATAGATATTCAAGATTAGAGAATAATGTGTATTAAGTTTCAGCAGAAATTACGTAAAAAACGATTATTATAAACAAGATAGTTTCGTATAACTTTCTTTCTGAAATTCACGCTTTCCCACCAATAACCTATCACAACAACCATTTCCTTATACGTCGCGTTGCGGTGACGTTTCCACTTCCCGCGTTTTCTTGTTTTTACGGCTGTACACAGATAACACAGGCCGTGACCTGTCAAACTAAGTGACAGATAACCGATCATTTTCAGAGCTCGTGTTCATGTAGACGTGATGTGGCTAGCGTAAACAGAAGTCTATTGATTATGTTTATTATGATAATATGATTTTATAATCAGCTTGTTATATAAATAACTTTAGTCTGTCTTGATTGTAAGGCTTTTAACTTCCAAGCGATGTAATGGATTTTATGAAATTGATACTACTAAGAAATACATAGTATCAAAAAAAAGTAAAACAATTCTAAAAATAAATAAAAAAATAAACATTCAAGTACATGTTATGTTTGCATAATATAATGTACTTCAGCTTATGAAATTCAAATCGAAATCAACCTTCAAAATTGATGTTTCTTATTACCACAAATCGATGCCTTCCTTTGTTTTGTAACATTTAAATTTCTGATTTTTGGGACGACTTCTAGAATTGTGTCAAAAAGACGCGAATCACAAATAATATGCCAATATATCAATGCGATATTTCAAAGTAGGTTATATATAAAAAAAATACCTACATATTTGAAAATATTTTTTTTGCAAATTATTTCTTAACGTAACGAGAATAAAGATTTATCTAAGAATAAGAAATCAAAGAGCATTTTAAAAGAGTTACGCGCCAAAAGCAACATCTATCATATGCGTTGGTGACATTGACAATGGTTTGAAATTGGAATGCGGCCTTGAAGCCAATTCGGCTTCGACGGACGCCGAGCGAACGATTTGCGCGCGAAACAGATCAAGTTTTTTTATTATTTCATTAGCTATTATAGAAGCAGTGGAAAGCTTTAATTTATTGCTACTATAAATATATGTTCATCATATTTTTTAATTTGAATTTAAATGCCAGTTCAACTGTCAAAAATTAAAGCCTCGATGTCCTACATATTTGTAAACAACGCTTTTTTATTGAATCTATCATTATATCGATATAAAAATAAAGTAATTTCACAAGAATTTATTACATTATGCGAACGAGCGTGGCGAGAGATTTCCGACCATTGATTGAAAACAAATTGGATTTATCTGTTGATTTTATTATCTGTCGCTACTAGCGTTCAATGTCAACGTGCACCAGCTCTGTCATTTGAATATTTTTTTGTATCTGTATCAGATATATTAATCTAATTAAACAACTTTTTTATAAGTTCATTGACTCCGATACAAATGACATTTATTTGATTTTGTTTATTATTAATATTAAATTTTTAAAACAACTATTGCACAATTTTATAAATAATTATTGTAATATTTTTAACGAACAATTTATCTTCTGTGGCCGTGAAAATGTTAAATTAAAGTTAGTTAATGAGCCGCTATAAATCTTTGTTTATTAAAATCCTGGTGTGAAGAGTACAGATTAAAATTTTAATTTAAATTATTAACTTGAAAATTTCAATTTAAAAATAGAATTCAAGTCTTTTCGTGTAGGTACATCTACCCCCATAATGATTTTTCGTAGAAGTTATTAAGACGTTGCGTGTGAACCGAAAATTACTTCAAAAACCTTACTATCTATCGGTACAAGGTTCATTTTACCTTGACAATGATTTTCTATACAATTATATAGATATACTCTGTAATTTTGATTGACACCAACCATTACTAGCGTGTTAGGTATTGCGTCATCGTAAGTACGGACATACTCGGATTTTAAGCCAAAATAATACCAGTTAATAGCTCTTAAAGTCATTAAATTTGAACCTTAAGCGAAGGCGTTAAAGATGAAATTCGTTTGTCTTGTAAAACTTGCCTACAGCTAATAATTTGAGGCTGTATCAAAGTTTAAGGCAAAATTATTGTTTGTTATTATATTGTCTGCAATTAGTCGGAACTAGTTCAATTATCATAACCTTTTCTTGAGATACATATTAAATTGCTGTCATAACTAAGCATTAGAAACGCGAGCAAAAGATTAGTATGGATAATTACGTCATTTTATATATTTTTAATATATTCTAAAATTCAATTTCCCTCCTAAAACTTTTTAGTTCTAAATTTAAATGTCGGTACTTGATTATTTTTGACGTAAACCACAGATTAAAAATAACTGTCATGTTATTTTAGGTGATCGCTGTATGTCTTTGAATTTTGTCAAATATCTTCTATATTATACTAAATCAGTAAAGTATAAGTATAATGTTGGTACACCCAAAATTACACTAATCGTTGTACAAGCACGCGATTCTATCTTTATTCTTATAAATGATAATTTCGATGCCCGCGGCTGGTACACACGCGAACTTCACGGCCCGTCATCGGCCCATAGGTAAATGTTAGTATGAACTTCATACTTCATACTATGAAGTACCTACTACGATTTCATTTCAAGATCAAATAACATATTTGGATGTTGGTACAATTCAGTCACCAATTTTTTAAGTTCTTACGTGATGAAAATTATTCTTTTAAATCAAAGAAAATTGAAAGTTTGTTCTTGGTCTAGTAGATTTCAAAGCTTATTTAATTGATATTAGTAAAGAAAAGGTTACGTTTTCGAACTTATCTTTAGGACTAAAGAAAAGTTTTGGATAGAACAACGTTTAAGGCTTAAATTTCATAGTTCTGGAAAACTATGAGATGGCAAGCATTGAGCCCAAATCTCAAGTCATTTAGACTAGAAGTACCAACAACACATTCACGTATAGCCTCCTCCATATTAGTATTATCACCGATATTCCTACATTTAATACTCAACCCTATGCTCCTGTCATAAGGACCAAAATGTCTTTTAAGAATCTTATTTTTTTTCATTCGACGAAACTTGATTGATTATACCTATGATAGTTAAAGCTTCATTACTTTAACGTTAAGATTGTATATTTCTATTTGGTGGCTTATTTATATTATTGAATTACTAGTCACGTTATTTTTGTCTGCGTACTTATAACTAGGAGGTACTTCCCTTGGATAGTACCTATTTGTGATTATATGTCTGATGATTGTATTTCTATTATATATATGTGAAAAAGATGGGATAGCTTAAACTGCTTAAAATTCTACAATGGCTTTACTGATTTCTATGATCCATGCTGTACTTGCTCCGTCTCTATTAAAAATTCTTAACATAATGTCCAAGTCAAAGACAAATTCATATCAACTAGGCTACATATAGTAACACTTTTGAATCGCCATAGTATAGAAAAAAAATTCATGTACCTACTCCTAGCAAGCACAGCTCGGTTAACACTAATACAATACTTTTGATGCCGGAATCAAAGCTAGGGAAATATATGGAATCAAAAATATTCTATGTATCATACCAAATTGAATAATAAAATATATGAATAATATATATTATTTAGCGCATACAAAGCGGGTTTCGGAATATTTAGAAGAGGTCTCGGTCAAGAACAAGTATCGGGTCACGGTCGAAACTTGTAAATATTACTTGTAGAATTTTTAAATTTATTATAAATGACTGTAATTATTAACGAAATATAATTATTAAGTTATTAACAATTTGAACGATTTACTGACGCATTAATTTTTTCTACACTTATATAATAATATTTTAAATTATTTTTAATTAAAATTAACTTAGAAAATAGAAATTAGTTTTGTTGATATTATAGTTGATAATATTTATTTGGTTCTTCTCTTTAAGAAATTATATAATTTCATTTGTGTTGATTATTCAGTGTTTCTTTCTATGAACCTTCCTTAAAATTAAGGGACCACTAGCCTTCGTTATATAAACTTAACATTGATCTAGTTCACTTGCAAATCAATTGTCGAAATTGGTTCAGTAGTTTCAAAGATATTTGTTATATAGATTTTGTTATAACGAAGTACGTTACATAAGAAATAGTAAATTACGCTATGCTTCAATACACTGATTGTAACTGGCGACCTTATCTCCAAGCAGTGATCTCTTCCAGGCAACCTTTCAAAGAAAATAAACAAATAGTTATCATACCACTTACATCGTATACTTTACTAAAGTTCTTATTCTTATTATAAAATTTGCATGGGAACAAAAACTTTAATTATTTAATTGTTTAATTACGTAAAACCATAAACAAGCGGTTGTAAATAATAAATGGAATTTTGTATGTAAGTCTGTCTATCGAAACAATGCTACAGACCGCAGTAACTTAATACACCATGTGACATTTCGGTTACAGAAGTATTCAAAGCCGAATGATTTATTGTTAGTGACATTTTAGTTGAAGATAGTTTTCGTTTGCGGTATGGAGGATGTTCGAATGTTTCTATTTTAATGAGATTTTTAGTTACATTTTATATTAATTTGAAAACGATTACTTATAATCTATTTATTTATTCATGTTTATATTAGGGATCCTTAAAACTAGATATATGAGCATATATAAGGTAGTAAAGAGCCTTATATTTTAGAAGTTTTTTCTTCCAATAAACCAAAAATAACTAACTAGGTAAAAAGTGTCGTGTATATACTTAATCCAATATAGAAGAAATTTTTGAATGTTTGTTTGTTTACATTTAATGCACTCCAAAACTGGATAAGCCAAGTTTATAAATCTTAATTATTTGACCTATAATAACAATAGAAAAACACGAAATATATTAGAACGGCGTATAATAATTTTTACGAGTAATTTTGCGGACGGTGGGCGTGACGTCATCGGCGTGACCTTGGACATTTCAATGCCAGCGATTTTGGCGGCGCGGGCGCATCCACTGTGTTCTTACGTCAGTTGTTGCGTAACGTCGAATTTATTTATGCATTTTCGGTGATGTTTTATATGTAGGGTAGCGGTGCAAACATTGTATACAAGTCTTATTAATACACTCGGTATCACCTCGCTTTTGCTTTTTTAAACTTTTTCTGACAAACAGTTAGGTAGTATAATTTTAACCCAATATCTTTAACATACAGTACAAAGGTACAATGTATACGATAATTAAATAATGTCTGGTACATACATTGCTATTTTCTTTATTTTAGAAACACAAAATTCCCATTATTTTTAACACGAAATTTACAATGCGTTTCTTCTTCCATAAACCTGTTTTGCCGAATACTAATAAAGACTATTTTTCTGATTAATAAATAGCCTAACAACAATCCTAACAAATAATGTTACTATGAGTAAAAATTCAATATCAGTGCAGTATATCCATAGTTAACCCCCAACCACCTCACAGACCTTCGCTGCTTATAATATTAGTTTTAACCCTATAAACGCAAAAAGCATCTCAAATAAAGTTTAAACAATAAATCTCGTGCGATGACTCGCGGTTCTTGCCGACCTGCACTTGCCATTAGGGCTATATTAATTATGCCAAGGGTTAGTTTCACTATAAATTATGATTTGGGGTCGAATCGATCTGATGACACACACAGTCTCTCTAACGACGGTCGAATGTTCGAGAAAGTTCTACAAACATCGATTTTTAAAAGAACATCTTTGAGAATACTAAGACTGGAATAAATTACTTGCTTAGTTAGTAAAGAGACAAAAAAGTTAAATTGTAAAAAATCTAATACAATTTTAGTTATTTGTTATGATAATTAAATCGGGATAAACTAGTTTTTTTAGTTATATTCAAACTTCAATAGAATAGGTCTTCAAATAGAAATAGATCCTATTTTCTATTTTTAACTCTAGGTGAGTTAAAAATAGAAAATAAGATGATTTGAAATTTGACATCTTAATTACACGAAAGGCTGCGTTGCTGATTAATAAAAAAACTCATACATATATATTTTCTTGGTTAAATTAATTCAAAAACAACCCGAATTAGGTACAGCTAGTTTCGCAGTGACCATAGATTAAGATAAGGCAGAGACTACAAATCCAAAGACAAAACCTACAGAGGTTTGGCCACAGATAAATTATTCCCTCCCCATTCTCTATTAGCATAGATAAGCGATTGGGCTAGCCGTTATCTGCATGACTGATATTATAACTGCATGTTAAGACTTGTCTTCTATCCATACTAATAATGGACAAGTCTGTTTGTCCTAGTTATACTATGTAACGGAGGATCATCATAGGATAATTTTGGGTAGCTACGACAGTTTTGAAAAATGTATGACTGGAACATTCGCAAAAACAATATTATAGTTTCACAAACCAGTATCGATGATAAGATTTATCCCTAAATAAGCGATGATTCCCTATCTTAATGAACTATGCAAAAAACCTAAAATGTCGCTAGATAGAAAATCTCGAGCCATCTGGCCTAATTAGGGAAGCACAGCCAATACTCTTCAGTCATTCTCCCATAAAATTGCCCATCCGCAATCCTGGTGGTCCGCGACCATGACCATATGACCATAATATGGCCATATGACCCACATGGCTATATGACCCATATACATGACACCTGTCCGAAGCCTTAGTTCGCACCTGCCGACAGATTTTTGTGTAAAAACTATTTTTTATTAGATTTAAGTTCCAGATAATTTACGTTAAGGAAGGGTTACATTTTCTGGTCTTTAAGCCCGGGTATTACTGATTTATTCTAATTGGTAATAAAGCTATAGTAATGTATAGTTCAATTTGTTCTTTCTCCACATTCTTTACACTACTTTGTTTAATATATACAGATAAATATAAAGTAGCCAATGTTTTATATCAGGCTCTAGACCTGAGTATGTATAGTGTACCAAATTTCATTACAATCGGTTCATCGGTTTGGCCGTAAAAGCGGTAAATTATAAAAAGTTTCAACCACTCGCTTGATTAAAAAAAAGTAGCCTATGTCCTACCAAAGACTTTAGACTATCTTCATACCAAATTTCGTTCTAATCGGTTCAGTAGTTTTAGCGTGATGGAAAGACAGACAGGCAGACAGAGTTACTTTGGCATTTATAATATTAGTATGGATTATAAAACTTTTCTTTCCATACTTTTAAGTTTCAACTTCCGCATCACCAAAATTGCACAACGACACAAATTCGTTAAAACCCTGCGAAATTTTATTGAAATTTGAACAGGATGCCCTAAGAGGGATGTTATGACCTGTCCCACGACCCTGCAGGTGACACTTATAAAAACCACCAAATTTACAAGCAAGATCCGACCCTCATCCCTTGCAATAAAGGTTACATCAGCCGCAGATCCAAAGCTTGTTCATCCCATAAGATTTTATTTAGCATCAATAGAAAATAGACTCCAATTCAGGGGGATAGAGTGGATTTTTGGGCAGATGGTGACCCCAAGGCCTCGTGGGAACGAATTTTACGGATCTACGGAAACTGCTTTTTGTGATTTCCTTTAGTTGTGCAACGCTTTGTGTTTCGATGATTTATCGATATTAGCCTTAGTTTTGAACTTTTGCATCTGTTTAGAGGGTGTTTTGGGGATGGACTATGGGAACCTATTTTGAATTTAAACAGATCTTTTCAAACATAAATTAGTATGCTTATTATATAGGAATACAATGATTCATTGACTACGATTTATCCATATTATTTTACATTTATCATTGAAGTAATGAAGTAAGACTTTCGGACTATTTTTCCAGTGAACTTTTTTTTTATATTAAATACCTGAGTCACCTTCACAGGAATAGCCATAGTAATTAAAATTAATTTAAAACTATATATATTATATATATTTTTATTTCACGTATTTTAACAGTATTTTTAATGTTGCCATTTTTTAATAAACCACAAAAGTGGATGACTATAAAAAACCAAGTGCAATGATTTTAACCTAGTGTCTGTATCGGTCATCTCGCTTTCGTTTCAACCCCTAACCATACCAATTTAAGATTATATTTTTGCGTTCATATTACAACCTTCTAATTACTTCGTTAAGTCTTCATACTTTGCGAACGATTGTGACGATCTTGATGAGTTTGAGATGAAATTGAGTTGCTATTAGGTAAACGAAATAAAAGATCTTATAAAATTGGTTAGTAATTTTGAATGTGTAATACTTTTTTGTTGACTCTACTTTAGTATCATAACTCAATTTAATATAGACACTAATAATATTTATATTATTGTAACATCAATAAGAAGAGTCAAAAGAAATCAGTCGTCTTTTTACTATAACTGACTTATAGAATATCCCGTTATAGATATTCTTAGGGAATAAAGTAATAAGTTAAAGACATAATTGCTAACGTTTATTGTATCACCTGTCTGTTCGTCGGTTTGCATCATACAAAGTACGCCATAGCCTTAGTAATCAATAGACAGACTTTTTTATATCAAAATTATATTATATCATCCGTCAACATCATAAATGTCTTACGGCCAAATACTCATACGCAAATTAAATAAAAGCACGTCTTAAGACTCGTAATTTTGACAGAATTGTATGGCGAACTGTCAAATCGGACCGGTTTAAGCTGTACTTAAATTTAAGTTGCGTTTCAGTATTCCGGCATTAGATCTGTATTTTTCATTACATACTTAAAACAAGTCACTTACTTCTGTCTGTTCCTTAAGTATGCTAAAATCTTTAAAAATACCCAACCGATTTTCATGAGGTTTTCTCATCGGATAGATTAATTCAAAAGGAAGGTTTATGTGTTTTTGCAACTTTAAAATACGCAAATTCATTCTATGCATTTATTTGTTAAGTTCGTTTTTGGTTTGAAATTTTAATAAAATAAACTTCGCTACAAAAGCTCCCTTATACAATATACATTTAAAATTTTCTGTTCAAACAAGGCAAAGTTAATCGCCCACAAAATGCGTGCTCAAGTGAAATTTGCATTAAACACGTGAAACACCATAGCCCTGGGATCAGAATATTGCGTACAATGTATAACAGATTTCTAAAGATACCCCTGTAGTGGTAAATCAATACCATTATCTCGAAACCACTATAAAAATGAGTGATACCAAACAACCTGGATGGATTCTGCGAAATATTTTTACGAGCGACTAAATAAGGACCTTATTATACGACGCATTGATGTCAAAATAGCTTTTTGTCGATGTTTATAAATTTGCTATTCAATCTTCTCAAGTATTGTATGAGAAATTGTGCTCTAATCTGTAGGTCATAAAACCCTTTTTATCGTGATACTATCAAATTCTTCTTATAAGCTTGATAGGCCAATTACACGTCTTTGTACTAAACCATAAGGTGCACAATTCTTTGCAGCGCTACTGGTAGTTAGGTCGTTTCGAGTTTGTGAGGTGTACGTGCTCCCGCGCATCTCAGGACTTCGGGCGGAAACCTTAATGGATCCTGGAACCCGAACTAACGATGAGGTCCATCGATCCAATATTGTGTAGTGTTAATAATTTCCTTTGCAATCAATATTTACCGACATGCTATTTCTTTATTGTCTAAAAAGTAATTATTCCTATTTCTAGTCTAGTCTAATATATAAAAGGATTTTAACTATTGACCTCAGTCTATTTAAAAACTGCATTAATCACCTGTCTAGTCTTAAAAATGGACCAACAATTTTGTTCGAGCATTCCAAATAAGTCTATCAAGTTTCGGACGTGATTTGGTTCATAAAAAACGAAGACGAAACTTCACCCAAAGCTATTACAGCTCGCGATGAAAATTAACGTTTTAAAAGCAATTTCTACGCCCAAATCCGCGCTGCGCGTTCAATGCCAATATTAAACGGTTTTTTTTTCTATTCGGGAGCACGATTTCCAACTTTTTATCTGTCTTGGGTGACAAAAGCGGAAAAAAACTATCGTTGCAAGCAAAAAACGTAGTTTGAATAGCTCCAGATTGGATCTTACGGCTAAGCAGTAAGCGCCAAATTTGTTTAAGATAACTAAATGATTTCGTAGGTTTCGAAGTGGGTCTTGGTCGCTCGCTTCTTTACGCCAAAGTGGCGGAAAACGGTTACTTTATAATAACGTTTTTCAGTTGACACGTGCTTCCCGCCCGCGGCGTTCTAAATTCAAATGGTTTGACATAAGAATGTTGTGGCGCGTCTAAAGTTTTTTAATCTATGGCCCCATATGATAGAGACAGTATTTTAAGTTCGTTTTACGAAACCGGTTCGTAGACAAAGGGTAGATGTTAGTACTTCAATTTATTTATTGTTTTATGGTCGTTATAAATTGCCATCATTAAATATTGTAGGTTATTATATAACAGTATTTTTAATAAGTTAAATTTCAATTACAGTTGAACTTTTGAAAGTAAGGGAAGCTTAAGTAAATAGATATTTAGATTATCGGCCCTAACTGTTTTTTAAATCTATGTGTATAGATTAAAATTTACATCAATGAGATTAATTAGTTAATATTAAACCTAACCTTAAGTTATAAACCTTCATTCCTATATCTTAAGCACAGTCATTATATTTAGTTTTAAAGAAAAATAATTTTAATTATAATGCCTTCAATGTTACGTAACTGATATTCTTATTCTCTCTTATTAGAAATAATATTTATTTGGGTTTCACTGTTTATATTATAATATAAAACAAGTGTAACAGCTAACTTTAATTGCTATAAATAAAGAAAAAAAATACAAATGCATTTTTATTCAGTCAAAATATTGTACTGAGACTTTTTCTCTCAGAGACTCGAAACGAATTATTTGAAAAACTAAAACATTGCTAATTATTTCATAAATATAACATCGATTATTCGATATCGAATTGATGGATTTAGTAATGTCGCTCGATTTCTCGGTACTTACCTAGATTATTCGCTTTTTGTGTCGTTGCGAAAAATTTTACGCATGACCGGACCTGACATTGAATGTTTTTTGCGTCTTGACTCTTGACGCAAAAAGGTACACTTTTATGTGATATAATAAGGTTTAAAGAAATCTATGGAAGGTTAGTTTGTTATAGATTATTTATCGTTTTTGTGCGTAAAAGATATAACCTTAATCCAGTTACAAAAAGCTTCTAGTCTAAATTTACTGAAACGACTAGTTACTGAATCATTTTAAATTTGAAAATGCTTTCCATCAATAATATTATATAATAGATATGTTATACCCATACAAATCAATCGAAAAGTGTTCCGCAAAGCAGCGGCAGCACGCATACATACAATTCAAAACGATAGAAAAGAGATAAAGGATAAACTAACAAGAAGAAACAGATAGTTATGTCAGATGCGCTTGAATTAACCGGCAACCAATCACCTAAAGGCAAGACGTCCTAATTAGGATGTATTTGCGTCTTCAAAATTGCGCTTATAACGTATCTATTCAATATAATATCATTGCTTTTAATTGTTGGAAATTTGTAGAAGAAATAAGTCGGCCATTATATTTCGTAAATTTACTAGCTATGATATAAAGCTTTGCTTCTGTAAAGCAAGCATATCCAAAGCTGTTTTACTCGCAAAACTTCAACCAAATCGTTTCAGTAGTTAATGCGTGCAACAAACATACTAACAAACATCACGTTTATAAAATTAGTAGGAAGGATTGTAGATTAATTCCAAATGAAACCGTAAAATTAAATAAATGTGTGATTTCAAAACAATTAGCTTCGACTAATCCATAAATAATTAAATAATTTTGAACAGATTATGTTTCCTTTGATTAATGATAAAATAAATTTGTTATTTTTTTTAAATGTTACTTCAAGTATTATTATGTTAGCAAGTATGTACTAAGTATAGTAGGTAGATATTAATAATTTTATTTTTTATATATTTGTATATCGTTTTTTTTTATGATATGAAGAGGGGAGACGAGCTGACGCACTCCTGATGGTAAGAGTAACGTTAACCCATAGCCAATGCAGTGCTACCCGGAACTTTGCTATAAAGCCCAACTCCAGGCAGACGTGCACTACACCGACGCTCGTTATTTTAATGCTAATAAAAAAGTGCCGTCCTCTCTGCAAGTAACAATTGCACAATTCACTTAACTAAGTTAAAATCTGTACTCATATTATAAAGCCGTAGTTTTTGATTTGTACATGGTAATCTCGAAATTACTGAACCGATTTTGATAAATTTTTTACCGGTATCCACTTACATAACAATTGTCAATTATTGACCTAAAATTGAACTAACGTAAAACATTAAGTACATTATTACAAGTCTATGCTTACTTGAGTTTTGGCGCCTTAGCTCTAAAGAGGTTCTATTGTAATAAGGTTTTAATAATGATTACTTAAATATTTCCGCAGACCTTAACCTCTTGCCATCGACCTTCAAAATTTGAAAATGAACCTATTTTTAAAATTCTAAGTCAAAACGATTAACGTATTGTGTACGAGTTATTAATTACAAAATACGGCTTTTTGATTAATTGTTGGAAGTCATTAAGATTTAAACCTAGTCGTGGCTCGCGGTTTGGTTCTCGAATAACTTACCTTCTTGTAGTGTTGTAATTGTTATTAAACATCTAATAATGTGCTTAAAAATATGCTTATGTCCAGAGATTAGTGCATACAAACTAAAACTTTCTTTTTAGAAGTGATATCGAAATAACAACATTATATTTTCATGATACAATTATTTTTTAATAAGAACCTTTTTGTGGCTAAGGCGTCTATCAAATGTCTACAAAGGCATCATAGGTAGTTAAAATGTTACGGCCAAATACTCATACGCAAATTAAATTTAAGCACGACTTAAGTCTCGTAATTTTGACAGAATTGTATGGCGAATTGTCACATTGGACCGGTTTAAGTTTAACTTAAATTTAAGTTGCGTTTCAGTATTCCGGTATTAGTCTTCTAAAAGCTGCATTAAAACTATAACAAGTTTAATGGAAAATTAGAAAAACCCCAATTTGTTTTCCATGAAAATTACAAGAAATTTTAGTGAAGGTAAAAACAAATTTTTTTTGTAGTCGACAGGACTACAAAATTATTATTTTTTTTTTTTGCAACAACCAAAACTTATGAAAAAAGATTTTAATGCCGTTACAGGTAAAAAAATATTTAAAGACGTAGTTAACAATAGGTAAACAGATATCTCTTTACAGATTTTTGTACGTTGACATCTTGTGTATCAATACAATGCGTTCATCAACTCTTGCAGTCGAGTGTACAAACCAAAATAATTTGAAACAGAAAATAATGAATTGTTACCTCCAAACGGGTATTTCAGTCTCATTAATATTTATTCGAAATTATTCATCGGCGATAACTTCTAATGATTTTTTTTCCAATTAAAATATTCAAATATATCGACCTATTTTATTTTACAAGTTGTCACGATTATCGGTAATTAGCTTCCTGCGTCACAGACCTTTTTGAACGTATTAATTGAAGTCTAGAAATTTATATTCATTTTCTTCTACGTAATTGTAAAAAATCGCTTTTTTTAATATAAATTTATGTTACAAAAACCCTAAAGTTTTTACTCTAAAGTAAAATTGCAATTGCAAGCTTTACTAACAGATTTTGAAAATTGGCACACGTTTTGATAGATTAATTCTTAATCTTATACTGGATAATTATGTCTTATTTTTAATACCACATACTACGATCATCATACTTTAATTAAAGCTATGTATTAACTTGAAAAAGACAAACATTTTATAGTTTCATAGCATGTAAAACCGCGGGCAGAGATACAAATAAATTATTTTTACGATATATCATATCAAAATATTTACATATAAAATAAACTTCAAAAAGCAACCTTTGTATATTATATTTATTTTCAAAAAGGGAAAATAGCAATGTTGTTTTTTTACTGTAAACTTAATTTAAAGTAACACATGGCTTTTAATCCTTATCTTTTAATTAAAATAGTATCACTTGAGTTACCTAAATAACCTTCGATTAAAACTGCGTCAAACTATTCAAGTTTTCTATTTTATGTTTAAACCAATTTTTCTAAAGAATATTATTTTATTTATATTTTTTTTATTACTTGTAGTATACATATTACTTTAAACAAAAATAGATTAAAGGAGAAATGTACTAGTGTAACTCCACATTTAAATGGCGGCCTTGTGGCTAATAAGCATTTTCTTTCATTTTTTAAATTTACTTCAAAAAGAACAACAGTGTAAACTCAAAGATTTTTTTTCATTTTCGAAAAACAAAACGTCCGTAAAATGTACAAAAAATAAAATTTTGTGTTGTAAAACAAACAGGCTTAACGCAATTTATCCGTATCCACAAAAACTCCTTATTAGAGGGCTCCCCGGATCCGCAGATAAACAATACTATTAATAATTTCACAGCAAAAAACATAACGTTGTTAAGGAAAAGGTTTTGGGGAAATTAGTTCAGGAATGTTCTCGGGGCTTAAAATTTTCTCATATAGTACATTTTGAATATTTCAAAAGAAAATTATATTCTATATATGAGAACAAACGAAACAAGGTATTTCTTACTTTTTTTTAAGATTAATAAAAATTAATTAATTAATTTAATTTTGGTATGTCCATATTGTATTTTACGTTTTAAGGTTACATCTACTTTTGTAAGCTTTAAACATGTCTATATAATTTCTTTATCTGTAAACTATCAACGACTACTACGAAGCAAATTTTAATTAAAACATTAAATTCCTTATTATGTCTGTATAGGTATATCGCAATTCGCAAACAAACAGCACGCGTACAAAAACTTACATAAATTCCTGTTATTCTTCCACATGGGGTCAGTAAAGTGTCATAATGAATGACTAGTGCTTAATCACGACATTAATCCAACCCTGTCCGGCTAAGGGTTTGCACAATCTCGGCTTGGATCAAGCCTGCCCCTAGATTAAGCATGTCATGCTTAAGGCACTGCAGGGTGATTTGGGAAAATATGTCCGCAAAAACCTGACAAAATTTAGAGACTTAGATTTATCAAAACTTTTTATTTACATACTTACTTAAATGTTGCATCTTATCATATGTTAGCATTACTCAAAACGTCGGAATCATTCATCTCATCAAACCAATTGGCCAAAAAAATCCAAATTTACTTAATCGATCAGGTTCACGGAGAAAAACGTGGAAGGAAAAAGACGATTTCCGAACCGGACTCTGAAACTGGTTATGGGATACCCAGGAGTGCCACCAACCCCACTGAATGGGGCTTGTTGACTTCCTCCGACCACGAGGTTGGTGATTTGGATCTGAAGACACTCTTTGGGCAAAAGAATCAACCATAAACCACAATTATGACAAGCGAATAAAGTCGTTACCAAAAATGACTCTAAGATTGTCTTTAAATCAACAAATCATGTGTTATAATCTGTTTAACTTATCGCTGTTTTTGTTTGTTTTTTTTTATATCCCGTTGTCGCTTTTTCTTAGCTCTTTTTTGTCAGTCCGTTTCAATTAAGTGTTAAATGTGCACCATAAATTTATTTAATACAAATCGTACAATTTGTTCAATGTTTTTTGCTGTCCTGATGTCTTAGTATATTTTTTGCTTATTTAACTTCGCACTGCGGTAGCCGCGTTAGAAAAATTATCGACCGAATAAATTCTGAGTACGCTAAACAATTTTTAATCGAGCGGAAGGAGCGGTATAATACATCAATTTAACACAGATTCCTTCGGAATGGATCCTTCACGAAGTCCCATTAAAAGTCAGCCACCACCTCGAATTTCCAGCCTCATGCCATTAAATAGTGCTCCAAACTTTAATTATGTTCAGGCTGTGACCAATCGCGATCGTGTCTCGCGTACTTTGACTAGTCATGCAACGTGCTACTGAATCCTCTAGCCCCAGTAAACAGACGCATTAGTGCCGCCGGCCACACTTCCACTATCACCTCTAAATTCGTTATATCAGAGTTCAAATTCGGTAGCTGGTAGAACTCCATCGACAGCGTTTCGAGCTTCGCTCGCTGCTAACGCGCTATCGACGGTATGCAATCAGATTTGACATTCTAATTTAACTTCTATCTCGGATCACAATAAGGTTAAAATTGACGTTCCCGCCATCAAAGAGTATAATAGATATTCGAGAATGACTCGCGCGTTGTCTGCGATAGATTTCGTTGCCTCAAGGAACGTGGTCCACAGTTTCATTGTCGGACAGCGAATAACGTCTCGATGGGATGACGCACCACTTTTAGCTCGGAAACTAATTTGGAATATCACAATAAGTATCAATGGCCCACCGAAACAACCTTTTGAATGTGCAAAGCGTACCGCCATTCTGTTATAACACGTCCGGGGCACGCGCAAAGATACCTACTTATAGCTCTATTGACTGGCCAATTGTAATATATTCAATAGAGACTTAGATTTGCGTTTCATTAAACGAAATTGTGTATAACTTTTATTATTTGGTCGATTAACATTGACGTAGAGGCGTTAATCACAGTGCGTGAAAATCCGTGAAGGTCCGGCATCCTGTGTTTATTACCGCGTTCGTCTCTTATCGTAAATAAAAGATTCAAAAAACAAGTACAATTAGTTCCGGCTCTCCGCGGATGTCATTCAAGGGCACTTCACTTTCTGATGAATCCAGAGATGAATTTTAAGCATTAATGTAGATGTGACGATGTCGCACGTTGGAACGATGCATGATGTAATAGTATATTTTCGTATTTCCATTGATGTAATTCTAATGTTATTTTGCATGTAACGCCAACAACTCGAAATGTTTTATTCAAAATTCATGTGTTGCCATCGCGGACGTCCTTGAAGATAATTAACGATTTGCTTTCTTCATTCCAGGTGTTCGGTTCGAAGGCTGACCTGCAGCTGCACACGCAGATCCATCTCCGGGAGGCGAAGCCGTATCGTTGTACCCAATGTCCGAAAGCGTTCGCGAACTCCTCCTACCTAGCGCAACATTCGCGCATTCACTTAGGTATCAAGCCGTACAGGTGCGAGATCTGCCAGCGAAAGTTCACCCAGCTCTCCCATCTGCAGCAGCACATCCGCACCCACACCGGAGACAAGCCCTACAGGTGCACCCAGATCGGCTGCACCAAAGCCTTCTCCCAGCTCTCTAACCTGCAAAGCCACAGCCGCTGCCACCAAACGGACAAACCCTTCAAATGCAACTCGTGCTACAAATGCTTCACTCACGAGAAAGATCTCCTCGAACACATTCCAAAACACAAAGAGTCGAAGCACCTGAAGACGCACATTTGCCAGTATTGCGGAAAGAGTTACACGCAAGAGACGTACTTAAGTAAACACATGAACAAGCACGCCGAAAGAGCCGACAAGCGGCCACCGATATCTGCTCTGGGTCTGAGCGGGCTCAATAGATCCCTAGCAGCGGCCGCCCCGACGACGGCTCCGTTCGTAGATCATCCCTACTGGCCGAAGGTCAGCCCCGACTCCGCGGCGCACATGTCCGACGAAGGCGGCTACCACCAGCAGCGGGAGAGCGACGACCACCACGAGCAGCAGCTGCAGCAGCAGCGAGCTCTGTTCGCGCAGCACGAGAGTCAGGACGACCGCATCCAGCCGCCCGTGTCGTCGGCCGCCAACTCGGCGTTCACGCCGATCAACTCGATGGCGCCGCACCTGAACGGGCTGTCGCACCACAGCGCGCTGCCGACGCGGCCGTACCTGTACGACCCGCTGCACTTCCAGCAGGGCAAGCAGCAGCCCAACTCCTTCCCCAACCAGCTGATATCGCTGCACCAGATCCGGAACTACGCGCACCAGCCCTCGGCCCTGCTGCCCGCCGAGCACATCCTCCCGCACGCCCTCTCTCACAAAGACAAGCAGTAAATCTTGCCGTTTCCTTAGTAGATACGCCTAATACTTACGATGGTATTATTAGACTATTAAATAACGACTAAAAAGTATTTAGAATGTCGCTCTCCATGACAGTTGTATTATGTATGAAATACGGAAACGTTTTGTCGCGAGGCGAAGTTCACGTTTTAGACATATTATATCGATATTGTGTATAAATACTCTGGAATTTGAGTAGATAACAAATTTACTGAGTACGAAATGTGATTTCAAGAAATCTTTTATTGTCGCTTAACGATTAGTTGTTTCGAAAGCACAGGTACCATCAATTTTGAGGTTGTACACGGTATTGTGATGTAATATAGGAATAATTTCGAAGGCGGAAAGCTGCACTGATGCTTTTAAATAACTAATCCTTAACCCGGAGACTGCAGAGGAGGCAGCAGCGATGACAGAGTACATAATATAGACGCATAATATTTGCTTATCGAGCGTAATATTCTCTTTAGATGTCCCGTGAATTTCAATCACATGTTGTCCTGTACTGTAGTTATGACTCAACGTACTGAATGTTATACAAATCTTATTTTACATATTTTATGTACAATGAATAATTTTAATGCACGTTTAGAATTTTAAAATTCTTCAAGTTCTATATTGAGGACTTGGTTATAAATAATTACATATATAATTGCAACAAAATCTCAGAGTTCCTGATTATTAATATCGATAGAAGGACTAATTCTTATCTTGCGAGTACCTAACTGTGGCTCGTTTGCATTTCGTGGCAGTAGGACGGATCTCTGTCAACACTTGTGCACTCAGTTCCTACTAAGATCGATTTCGTCTTATTTAGCTTTATTTCTTTTGCACTAAGCATTCGTTTTTAGAAAATGTCGTCTTCCTTCGGCGTCTCAATAAGCAATTCTGATAAAGCAGTTAACCGGTTAGCATACAATGCCAAATCTTAACGAAGTCTATACAATCGTTTATAGCTATTATAATATTACATTGTTTTTCATATCAATATTGTAGTCAAGGTCAGACCGGTCAAGGATAAGTAGTAAGTACTCCCAAAACGAATATTTTCATTTATTTCGAAACATAAATGAATATTTATATTTTAAGAACATTTCTGAAGGATGAATACATTTTCTAATCGTGTTATTTGTAAACTGTCGACTGGTTGCCAAAATCTATGATTTTTCGTCTCTTTGTAATTGCAATTTTGTATATATTTTGTAAATATGAGGCAGTTTTTCGAAACTTATTAGATTCCTTTAAGTCTAAAATGCTTATGCTCAATTATATAAGACGGTGTAAGAATATATCTGAACGCTTCGGGTATTTTGTTATTGTCATTTTACGTGAAATTTGGGCTCGAAATCAAATTATTTCAAATGCGTACTTAATGTTGGTTATTCGTTAATCGAACGCGACGTTGAATTAGACATTTTATGTTAATTTAAAATAATTTTAACGAGCAAGAGGGATTGTCTAATGATCGGTCGAGTAAAGAGTTAGATTAATTTAATGTATACGAGACATGTTGATTTTATTTCTAAATTGTGAATCAATTAGTAGGTAATGAAAATGTGATAGGAAACGAAATGGGTGAGAAATATTTTTGAGAATAATTTGCCTTAATTCGTTCGCTATTTGGGTTATGATTCGTTAGGTTGTGGTCGTTTGTGGTTGGTCGTTCCGCCAGCTTCGCAAACTTAGCCAAATGGTATAATTAAGTTCTTGTACAAATTGCATTGTTTTTATTGTAACTACGGCAATATTATCTCTTCCGAATTGTTATCGATAAGTGTATGCACTTCTTATGTATAGTATGAACATGACATTAAACCAAGAGTTTTATCCAAAATGTTTCGGTTTTTTTTTTATCGGTTTATGGAATTAAAGATCGCCAATATCTCTCTATTGTAAGTAGAAATGTGATATTGTAATTGATTTTTTTTAGTTAAGTGTAAACTTATTATTATCTATGATTAAATTACATATTTTTGTAAGTAATTTCGTTTTAAAAATATTTCGCTTTGTCTAGCGTTCCCGTTTAAGGATTTAGAAAGTGGACGAACGGAGTTTTTTGTTACTTAAAATCAAATAAAAATTAATTACAATTATGCCAAGAAAAACAGTTATTTTATTTCATATCCCTTACTCTGTTATTACAAAAACTTTGAAGTCAAAATGTCAAAATTTAAGATATAGTAGATAAATAGTTTGAAGTTAAAAGTAATAAAATTTTTAAAATATACCTCTACATATTAAAGGATCTCATAACACACATGTAACATAACATTTCTCTCTAATCATCTCTCAATAAGAGTGTAGATTTAATTTTTCAACTAAAACTCATGATGAAACTTGTATTAAGCTTGCAATATAATAATCCATAATAATACTATAAATGGCAAAGTGTCTGTCTGTATGTTTGTCTTTCTTTCAAGGCAAAACGGCTGGACCGATTTAGTTGAAATATGGTATGTAGATAGATAGGATTAAAAACAGGACAATTTTTATATCGGTATTGCCCCGGGAACGGGAACTACGCGGGTAAAACCGCGGAGAGCGTCTAGAGGCTTTCATATTTGTAACAACAAAAAACTACATCTATACTAATATTGTAAAGAAGTAAAGTGTGTGTGTTTGTTAAATTAAAAGGGGTATCTCGGGAGCTACTGAGCCGATTTTAAAAATTCTTTCACCAATAGAAAGACACACTATTGCTTAGTGTCATAGGCTATATAAAAAACCGAAAAGGATTATTAATATATATTATATATATGCCCAACGAAGTGGGCACGGGTCAGCTATTATATATATAGTCACATGTAAATGTCGCTTCGATTCTAACATAAAATATAATACTTAGACTTAGTAAAGTTAGTAAATCGTTTAAAGGTCAATGTGTACACGCCTTTACAATAAAATCCCGGAAAGCGTTCTAAACCTTTCCATTTATTAATTTAAAAAAGTAGTAAAAGGTCAATGATTTTATAAATAATGGCACATCTTGGGAGTACGATGGCTGCTTGCAAGGCTTCTTCTACACTGTTATAATATGACTTACAATTATGTATTTAATATATACTTTTGTTAAGTAACAGAATTGTAAATTTTATTGGAGATTTTTCCCCTTTTTTGGTAAAAAGTGTGGGACCCGTGCGAGTTTCTTACGCCGGTTCTTCTCGACGGGTTAGTTCCCGAACCGGTGGTAGGCACCATGTAGACTTTCTGAATGTATTTGTTTCAAATTTACTCAGAAAATAAAACATTTCATTTCATTTCACTCATTAATGCTACAATCGCCACACTATTTTAAATACAAGTGAACATATAGTTGTTTCACTCAGAAACTAGATGGCATTCATCTAAAACCATACAAGGAGAAATAAAAGATAAATTGAACTTTATCTATTTATTTAGTCAACAGTCGCAAATATAAAATAGGTACTTAAAGTAGGTATTTACAGATAGGGTCATTCTACCTACGTAGGCAAACTCATACAATCAAACCATTCATATTAGAAAGCAAATTACAGTTACTTAATAATTATTACTGCTAGATCTTATTGGACTATTACAGGGTCGGTTTTTGAGGATTTAGTTAGTAGAATTAAAACGGATATTAAAAAAAAACCAACCCTTTAATAGTCTCGCGTGAAAAAACATGAACGAACCACATTTCTCAATACTAGCTTTTTCAAGAAAAAGTCGTTGAAAATTAACCTTCATACAGCTCAAGGATTCGTCAATATTTCTTGTAAGATAGCAACTTAACTTACGATAGGAATATTTATAAATAATACTTATATGTATTGTCATTTAGTCGCCCTAATACTAAACGAGAATCATATAAGAATACATATATATGTTTTGTAAACAAAATAGATACATTAATACAATGGTCCCGATTCTGTTGTTCCTTTAACTTAACTTTTAAACCTTATGGATCTTTAGACCATTCTAGATATTTATAAGAGATCGTAATATATTATCAATATCAAACTAGGTTCTTGTATAAAATTATTTTATTTTGTTTGGTTTAGTTGTAACTTTGTGAACGATTGTACTTTAGTTTTAAACTTAATTTAAAACCTCCATGCTAAAATTCTTTAAGGAGATATATTTTTAAATAACGATTCGTATGTTTTGTCTCATGATAGACGTTTGTATTGAAGCTAAGTTCAATGGAACCAAAGAATCGAAACTTTAAATAAATAGGTATATGATTATATAATGGTAAAGCGAATAAACCCATAATATAAACAAATGCTAATTAACAAAGAGCTAAAAAAAATAATAAATGACTAGAAAATCTGATTAGAAGACATATTTATTGACTAGTTCAACGTTTGTAGATTTTCGATTATTTTATGAGAAAATTAATGTCTTAATTTTAATTATTTAATAGAAAATTTTAAATTCTCTTCTAAATTTCTTTTAACGTATTATCTTTTAAAATATAAAACCAATGTTTTTACGGAAAATCTACAAACGTCTTTACAGATTCTTAACAACTTACTTTCGGTCTTAACTTTCTAGATCTAGATCGAACGTTCTCGAAGGTTCTAGACTTCCACTTTGTAGGGGGACCCGGGGATGTGCTCCTCCCCCCACTTGACAATGACGATGTACTCCCCTCTGTCCCTCACCACGTACCAGCACTCGTAGTTGTTCTTACCTTTGTGTTTGAGCTGAACTTCGTCGCAAGGACCTTTGGGGCCGTAGATGCCTACATACAAGATGTTGTTACCTGAAAAGTTGCTTAGGTAAGTATGAAAGGAATACTAGAACAACATTACCTACTATTACCTTATGTAAGTATTGAAGGAATATTAGAATAAGATCACCTGTTAGAAATAGATTTTTGTAATATGACGACATAAAAAGACAAGAGTAAGTTTCGGAATCCCGAAAGAAATGGTTTTTATGGTTTTTATGTTTTGGCTCAGAAAAAAGATACCTTTTGGTATACATATTTATTGGACTAGCCCAAACCCTGTAGGCTATACATATAAAGGATATGGAGGGTTGGGAACGTCTGCCAGCAATACTTCTGCTTATATAGGACTCAATGACCTTTCTAAAGAGATTCGAGAGGCAATATAAACAAAGACTAGTATAGAATTAAGATACTGACAAGTAACCGTGTTGGCGGTCAATTGCATTGCATTTGCCAATGGTAAGCCTCCAATAGCATTATAAAAGGGAAAAGGAAAGAATTTATGACAAAGAAGCGGGAAGTAAAACTCCTCTGCTCCCACTTATAGAACGAAACGCAACGAAGATAAAGATATATAATCTTTATGACATATAAATTTATGACAAAGTTACTTAAACGATTTAAATTTGTCAAATACAATATTTCAATTTAATTAATTTTTAATAAATAAGGTTCGCTGGTACCTGCTTTTTTAGATGTCATTGAACTATATGAGATGGTTCTCATTTTAATCTTATCGTAATACCAATTACTTGATGTTTGCTGTGTATTGGTACCACAACAATCTCACCCAATTAAACCTAATGGCATAGCTCTACGTATAGAAAATACACCTTATTAAGACCTCTAGCGTAACCAAGAAGCGAACCAACTTACCAGCATCTCCAGCGTGTACGGTGAATTGGTTATGCTTGTTCAGATAAGCTTTCTTGAGGCCCATGCCCTTGCTGGTGACCTTAGAGGCGTCTGACTTGAAGTGGGGCAGAACTGGACCCTGCTTCTGAGCTGCTTTAGAGACCTTTTGTACCGTCTCCACTGTTACTGAGGAGGTTTCTTGCGCGCCTATTTCGGCTAGATTATCGCCTGGAGGAATTTACTTTTGTCAGTGTGTATTCTGTTCATATACATTATACTTAATACGCAGAGTTTTTTAAATAATATATATAAAATACATTGATAATGAATGAAATTAGGATATTTTTTAATTTAATTATTCTTGAAAGAAATGATATAAAAGAAAATTAATACTGAAAGAATATATTAAGTTAATAATATCGTTGAAAGCTATGAATTGTCGTTTACGTATTTTATATTATTAAATAAGAACATTTAAATGACGAGGAGGAAAACGAAAGATTTAATTAATCATTTATAGCAAAACGGACATATTATTTTCAATACATGTAAATAAAAAAACATAACTTACCAGTAGCTTCAACCTTGAATGGAGATCCAACGATGTGGTGGCCGTTGTACTTGACGCTCATGTAGTAGAACCCGGGGGATAGAGGCGTGTATCGCACCTAAAGTACCAATAATATTCATTAACTTTTAATAACTAAGTAATAACTGTGACCCTTAAATAAAGTTAGTTTTATATGGAACTAGCTGTTGCGCGCGACTCCGTCCGCGTTTACTTTCATAAAAAAATATTGACATTGAATAAAAAGTATCCAATCTCCTGGTTCTAAACTACATCCCACCAATTTTCAGCCAAATCAGTTGAGCCGTTATTGAGTTATAAATGGTGTAACCAACACGACTTTCTTTTATATATATAGATCATACACTTACCTATTATTTCTACATATTATCATCCATTACAAGCAGCAAAAGGAATAAATTAAATATTTATACATAAAGTTAAAGTGTAAGATTTACTTAGTTTTTAAAATGTACATGTCTCTGTCGCAGGCGGATTGTATAATCCGCTGTATTACATAGCGGCTAGCCGTTTTGCAAAGCGGCGGTTCAACGTTTAGCCGTATTGTCTCGCGTAGTTTTTGTATCATTATAAAAAGAACTTGATTATTCAGCTTCATTTTTATTAAAGATGAGTAAATAAGTTTTTTTTTATATTGATAAATAACTAACCTAACCTAACCTAATATATTAAAAAACT